>JASVEL010010920.1:0-81940 GCA_032618575.1 Nicotiana noctiflora
AAGTGGTATACCGGGATTTCGAGCCCGCTGGTCATCACCCACACCCATTACTCACCTCGACTCAGCTCGACGACTAGTCCGCGATGCCTTTGCCATGAGAATCGGCCTCCACAGGTATAGAATCTGATCAAATTCAATAGAAATACATCAAAATAGTCTAATGGGACGTTACCCAGTCAAAGAAATTCAAATTACACCAAAAACTACAAAGTTGCCAAAACCCGACTTTTGGTATGCTTCTCAAAAAATTACAAAAGTTATATATTCGGATTCTTTATCTCAACACGAGTCCATGCATATAAAGTTTATCAAAATCGGACTCTATTTGCCCATTCAAATCATTGATTTTCCATAACCTAGGCTTAGGGTGAAAACCTCCATTAATACACCCCTAATTCTTCCAATTTCAGGTATAAACACCATAATTTAGCAAGGACATGACATAATTTAGGTTCATGAATGATTACCTGAAGAACCCCTTTGATTTCCTCTGAAAATCGCCCTTAATCGCCTCTTAGAAGATGCCTTAGCGTGTTATAACCTTTATGAAATTTTAACCTTCTGATTTCTAATTTACTGATACATTTTTCACTTCTGCAGACACAGACTCGCACAAGCGAGTCCTCCAGATTGACTTTTCATAAACAAGCTTCCTTTCAAAAGGCTATTTGCCTCATTTTCAACCAGAATCTCTCCTAACTCACCCGATAGACTCTAACACCGATATAGAAACATGAAACATATAAATGAAAGGTAACAGGGTGGAAATTCCCGTGACGACGGGCAGGGTCGTCACATTTGGCTATTTAAAGCTCTATGTTTAATAAAATTTTAAAGACAGTTTTTCAATCATATTTTTCACCCTTCTTGCTACTTGCATTTTTTTTAAAACCCGTAACAACAAGTTTAGAGAAAACTAGGGGCATACTCCAATAGAAAGGACTAACATAATTTCTGGATTCACTTGGCAGCAATGAACAACTAAATTTGTTTGACTATTCAACCCTAAGATAATTTTATAATAATTATTTATTTATTTGATCACGTCTTTAAATATTGACACCCTTAAAAACAATTTGTGTACTCAACAATTAATAATTATATCCCACTGTAGTTTAAATTCTGAAATTTTTATTTCAAGTTTTCCCTTAGAAGATAATTCATTATTGGAAACTTATACAAATGTACCAAATAAATCTCAACTTATCAACCTCTAGTCATTAGTTATAGAATTACCAAAACTAAGCAATAACATATAAAAATTAAATAATCAAATAAATATGGTTCCTACTCTCAAAGAATCACATACAAAAATCTCTTTCCATATTTTTAAGCGTGATTAAAAATATTAGATATAAGACGGAAGAAAATTTCATGGCTGCTATAACTTAACAACCAAAAAGCTCTGCGTCGAACTTCAGTCCCTTCGAGTTGGCCACGGGGTAACAGCCTCTGACGCCCCACACCATTGCGACAGGAGGGGGCTTGCCCATCAGCCTACTTTGCCAAGAGGTGGCAGGAGCGCAACGACCTTAGCCCAAACCTACTTAAACAACCTAAAGGCTTGGCCCGGTCTGAAAGTAGACCTTGTAGAAAAGCGGATAGGAAAGGTAGCCTATAGACTCAAGCGACCAGCTCGGTGAAAACGAACCCCGTATTCCATGTGAGTCAGTTGACTTCGATTAGACCAGACCGCCCCAGAGAGGAACGTGCCCACGAGGGCACCACCAGATGTTGTAGATAAACCTACTAAAGAAGAAGTTGAGTATATCATAGCTGACCGCACCATGGGCTAGCCCATACACCCACTGCACGAGTGGAATACTACTTAGTCAAGTAGAAAGGAACAAGGTCTTACGACACGATCACTATATCTTCGATTTTTCTTTATCTCTCCTCTATGGAAAGAGGGGATGATACATGCTGTGGTATACCTGATCGTTTAGTCAACAAGACGTATGTAAGTCGACATAGCTCCAGATATATGTTCTTTGGAGCTAGAACCAATCAATAGAATTAAATGAAATAATGGTAAGCCTAGGGCGACAAACATGGCTCAAGAGTGTCTATACAAAGCCCCTCTCTTCTTCACTCAAAAAGGCAATGCACCCTTTATTTGAATGGTACTTGATTCATAAAGAATGATTCTTTTGAAGTTATACGAACTTTCTAAAAAAATATATATATATATATATATATATATTTCAAAAATATAAGCAAAATAGGAAATTTTCCAATAGGTATAGTTTAAATTCATTGAAAACATATAGATAAGTCAATTTACAAAATCTGAGGAAGATTGGAGGTAATTTGAATTGGTTTTGTATCAAAATTCATAATTAAATCGAGTTCAAAAATTCTTCTACGACACATGTATCAAACGTGTATCACGCATGCTTCAGCAAAATACATAGTTTACCCATCGACCTTGCAGAGAAATCTCTGTTACACACTCTTTCACGGAAAACTTTTACACACTCAACCTTTCAAAAGTGTGTCTAAGGTACACCACTTTTGTGCTTGACCAATTTTTCAGATAACGTAAAATTCACGCCCTAATAGAGTCGTGACACGTGTCATTGACTAGATAAAGGAAAACAAATATGAGAAATTAAAATTAAAATCCATTTTCTTCATCTATCCATTTTGTATCTTAAGCACAATTGTTGCTACCACCATGGTTGTTTGTTAGAAAGTTTTCAACAATACCAAAGTTCAACTACACTATCTAAACAACTAGCCAAAAATAATCGAGCAATAAATTGAGTTCAATAACCCAATAATCAACAAGACCCAATGAATATTCAAGCTTTTTTCGATACCCCAACAATGATAGATTCTAAATGTTTTCACCAAACCTTCAATACTAATGCTAAGGCTTTTAAATCTTTCACAAATACATAATTTTCACAATATTTGAACAATAAACCAATAAAACCGCTCAATTTTAGATCTAAAATTGATATCTTTTTTAAATATTTCTTGTTGGTGGAAGAAAATGAGGGGGAGGGTGGTGAGGAAGAAGACCGGAGGGAGGGGAGGGTGTTCTTGTGGAATGGGGAGACAAAAAATAGGATTTTTTATGGGTTTCACGTGCTTTTTTTATGAGTAAACACGGAAGTGCTATTTGATCAAAAGTAGTGTGTCTTAGACATACTTTTGAAAGGTTGAGTGTGTAAGGTTTTCCGAAAAAGAGAGGTGTATAACAGGAATTTCGTTGCAAGATTTATGAGTAAACTATATATTTTTCCTGCACGCATCTCACACACATGTATACATGGATTACATGTGATATACAATTGATATAAATATGATACATATATGATACACAAATGATACATAGTGTGGTACACATATTATTATTTTTCATGTTTAGTTTTTACTTCGAATTTTCGATTCAAAACACCTCAAAACTTCACCAAATAATCTCAAAACTAATATTCAAGCTCCTTAAGATGTACCTAATATATTCTAATAACAATCACTCAAAAGAAAGCAAAAATTTGGTATTATTTTGCTACAAATAATTAATTGGCTAATATTAAAAATATATTATAAACTAACCAATTTTTAAAATGAGCTATTTATAAATGGACATAGCTGGTAATTTCTCTTTATTATTCTATTCTCTTCTAACGAACGTTAAAAGGTCTAGTGTTATTGAAAGGATCATTATTTTGGGCTTCTAGACTTCCCTTCCTAACTCTTGCTGGGCCATTTGCTCTTTTGGGCCTATAAGCATATCCACGAACAAATAACTTATACTCCCTCCGTTTCAATTTATGTGAACCCATTTGACTGGGCACGGAGTTTAAGAAAAGAGAGAAGACTTTTGATCTTGTGGTGTAAAATGAGACACCTTTATTTTGTGTGGCTATAAATCATTGCATAAAGGTAAATTGTTTCCAAATAAGGAAAGGGATCATTCTTTTTGGCACGGACTAAAAAGGAAATAGGTTCACATAAATTGAAACGGCGGGAGTAATAGGAAATTACAGTTATGTCAACCTGAAAGTAAGATATTATAAAAATTAGTCAATTCATAAAATATTATCAATATCAATCAAATATTATTAATATCAACTAATTAGCTACTTGTAGCAAAAAAATGGTCTACTTTTTCTTTCTTTTGAGTGAGTGTTACTGGAATAGATTTGGTATATCTTAAGGAATTTGAATCTCAATTTTGAGATGATTTGGTAGATTTTTGTGGTGGTATAAATCGAAAATTTAAATTAGAAGATGAACGTAGAAAAATATTATATGTGTATCACACTGTTTATCAGTTGTGTATCATATATGTATCAAATATATGGCATAGAAGAATTTTAAACTCGATCTTACCATGAATTTTGATAACAAACCATTCCAATCACCTCCAATATTGCTCAACTTTTGTATATTACCTCATCTATATGTCTTCAACGAATTCCAACCATACCCATTGAAAAAGATCTATTTTTGCCTAACTTTTTAAAAATATTTTATATCACTGATAATGAATTTTAACTCCAAAATATTCTAACTTTGTTAAATTTTGTATATTACCTCATTTTGCATGTGTTTTCAACAGATTGCAACAATATCCATTGATAACTTTTTTTTAATTTTATGAATATTTATATCATTGGTAATTTTGTTGGCTATTTTTCGTAGCATAACTAAAATGGCTAGTTGTAGGTAAATAGTATCTTTTTTGGGACATTTCCGTAAAATTTCCCTTATTAATGGTGACATGGATGACTGAACGGAATGACATAGTAGGAGGTTGGTTTTAGCCGAATGTCCCCATAATTGGTGATATTTACATAATAGCCTCCGTGCCCGCATATAGTTAATGCCCTTTAGTATTTTTTTATTAAATTGATAGAGTTAATATTATATTGTCACGACCTGAATTTTTCATCATTATAATCGTGATGGCGCCTACTCGTGGTAACTAGGTAAGCCAACTTAATTACCTTTTTCATTACTAAAACCATCTCGTTGACAATTTATAGCATCGATAATAATAACAATAATAACTGTAGAAGTCTAATTTATAAGTCTGAAGCAAATACGGAATAATCAACAATAATCTCTACCCAAGATGTGGTGTTACATACTCACGAACTACTAAGAATATAATATATAAGTTGTTTGTCTCGTAACAATGAGGCAACGTCTAAATAAAACATAAATAAGAGACAATGGGACTGCGGACGCCTGCAAGGCTACCTCAGTCTCGTGAATAGTAAAGTCCGATCCCGAACTACTGATGTTGCTGCTCCTCAAAACCTAGACCTGTGCAAAAATTCACATAAGTGTAGCATCAGCACAACCGACCCCATGTTCTGGTAAGTGCCTAGCCTAACCCCAACGAAGTAGTGACGAGGCTATACTGGACACCATATAAACTTGTGCAGTTATAAATATACAACGGAACAAAATACCAAACAACTAACAGCATGGGAGGGGAAACATGCTATGGGGAATACAATATTACATTAATCCAGAATAACGGGTTAAAGCAGTCATGTTCACAAAAAAACAAGGTACCAACACTCGTTATCATCACATAATATCATAAACTGTTGCGGCGTGCAACCCGCTCCACAATTATCACTGTTGCGGCATGCAACCCGACCCATATCATTTATCATGAATCATTGTTGCGGCGCGCAACCCGATCCTAACAGATTATTGTTGCGGCGTACAACTCGATCCTCAATATCATTATTGCAGCGTGCAACTCGCTCCTTAATATCATTTAACATATTGATTTCCCAAACAACAATCACAATTAATAGACATAACAATAAGCAAATATTTGTCAAACGTCCCGGCAAGGGAGAGAATCTAACAAGTTCAGCCAAGCGTCCCGACAAGGGAATAATTAACAACATTTTCTTACTTTTTCGTATCTCATAACTCACTCTTCTATTTTGAGCCAACACTCCAATTAATCAAGTCAATTCGTATACCTTCAATATTCATATCACAATGCGAGCCAATGCTCCCAAGAATCAATTAATCATTTTACCGTTCACATGTTATTAACAATATTTAGAAATGCTCCAAAAAACACGGAGTTTACAAATCAAGATAATCACATTATAAAGACTCACGGTCATGCTAGACACCGATGTATAGATACTCGTCACCATGCCTATACATCATACTCGATCACATAGCAATTAGCAACAAGACTCAACTCATATTCCCTCAAGCTAGAGTAAGACTTAACACTTACCTCAAAGCCTTAAAAACCACTTAATCCTCAATTATTTCTTTACCTCGCGGTTCCACCCCCAATACACTGATATCTAGGCATAATCAATTTAATAATATCATTAAAGACTCAAATGCAATATCCCATAGCCTAGATATAAATTTCCTAGCATTATTCCAAAAATCCAGAAATTAGACACCGGGCCCACATGGTCCAAAATCGAGGCTCGGACCAAAACTCAATCACCCATAACCCCACGAGTCCAAATATATAATTTATTTTAAGATTCGACCCCAAATCGAGATTGAATTACCCAAAATTGTCAAAACCCTAACTCTACCGAAAACCCATAATTTCTACTTTGATTTCATGATTTAGGGGTGTTGATAATAGGTGAATTTGACTATATTTATGCCCTAAATAATCACACTTTATTATTGTTTTGATATTGTTTATGATGACAAAATGCTCTTATTAGTATTTTTAGTGTGTTATAGGTACGCATGAGCTAATGAAGACTAAAAGAGCAGTTTTGGAGTCATGAGATGGTAAAAGGCCAAGTGTGGAAGAAGTTAAGAGTTTGTGCTGAAAACAGCTTGAAGAATCTGCAACACTGTTCTGTCGCGGTTCCACCGCGATCGCGGTAGAACCGCGGTAGAAAGGGCCTGCAGAACTTTTGGAGGATCAGAGAACTTGATCCACCGCGGTTGGACCGCGACCGCGGTCGAACCGCGGTAGAAGCCGAGATTTTGAAGGTCAAACTTGTCAAAACGTAAATTATGTAACCTAAACCCTATATTTAATGTTAGGATTCGCCCAAGATAGGCAAGCATTGTATTATTGACTATTTTTGCAAGTAAACTAGTAAGAGAGAACTCTCTCAACATCTTTCTTTCTTTTACATTGAATCTTTGATTATGAATTCAATTATCTATCTTGATTCCTTGATTATGAGTAGCTAAATCTTTATCTAATGTTTTGATGGAACCTATTGAGTGATGAACTTCTGGGTTATGTGATTACAAATTGTTAGTTAGATTTCTATTTGTTCAACTTCGTTCTTGTTGTAGTTAATTGATAGGATCCTCAATTAGTTGTGCCTATTTAGTGTGCATAACATGGAAAATAGTGCATATTTAGGTAAATTATTGAACAACACCACACCTAGATTTTTGGAGGAATCTATAATTGTAGGCGTAAAGGTGGGGTTAGGAATAACGAAACCTTGTGTGCAATCTAAAGTTAACTATGCAAATTAAAGCTATCTAGGGTAGCTCGGAAGAGTGCAATAGTAAATTATTGTAGTTGCTTGGGAGAAAATTACGGTAAAAATAGTGTTCATGATTGATAGAATAATATTGACAATTTGTATGAGCATAAACAGAAGGGATTCCATCAATAGGGGAAATCAATACCTTAGTATTTCTCTTTATTCTTTACATCACATTTAATTATTTCCTTCAATTCTTTAGTTTCTTGCAAAAGTTAGTTAGTAGAAATCATCCACAAATATATATTCAAAAGTTTGGGAATCTGATTCAGGAGTATTGTTGGGTTTTGGAAGTGCAATTGATATGTTAATTCTCTGTGGGATTGAATCTGGACTTAATAGACCGGAATATATTGTCAACGACCGTTGTTTGGGCATGAATCAACCGCGCATATGGGGGAAGAAAGTGTGAAAAGTGCGTGGCCGCGCACATCTTGTCTGGGAAAAGTGTCATTTTTCGCGTAGAAGAAGGTACAATTGTTTGAGCCCGCCCTACTTGTATATATATATATATATATATATATATATATATATATATATATATATATATATATATATATATATATATATATATATATATATGGAAAAACGATATTTTAAAGACTTTGGACACACATTAGACTTAGGGAGTGCATGGAGCCGTCGTGAAGACCGGGGGTTCGACTTAAGGAGGCAAGAATACACTAAGAGCAAGGCAGAGAATTCTTCTACGAGTTTTTCTCTTTCTTCTTCCTATTTTCATTATTGGTTACGAATTTAGTATTATAGTTATGCATACTATTATGAATAGCTAATTTGTTATCTAGGGTTTTGATGAAACCTCTTGGAGGATAGTTTTCCTGTTACGTTAATATAGATTTGCTGTAGCTTTTTCTCTATTTGTTCAACTACATTATTATTGTGGTTGCTTAAAGAGCTCTCAATTGACTGTGACTATTTAGTGTGTATTACTCAGAGAAGAGTGCATATTTAGGTAATTATTGATCAACATCACTCTTAACGTATATGAGGGATTAATACATATGGTTTAAAGGTAGGATTAGGGATAACAAAACCTTGGTATGATCAGAGTGAGCCGTATTTAATGATAGCTAGCATGATTCAGGAGAGTATGTCTAGTAAATTATAGTAGTTACTCGGGAGAGAATTACAACACTCAGAGCGCTCATGATCGGTAGAAAATACTAAGGCGAAATTATAGAAGACATAGCGGGAAGAATTCGACAATTGGGGAAATCATAACTCTAGACCTCCTTAATATTTTCTCCAACCTGTAGTATCTTTAGTTGTTAATCTACTACTTTAATTATTTCGTTAATCAGATATAAGAATCTTAATATTTATAACTTAGGAATTGTCCGAGCTTATCTGCTTAGTGATATTGAACAACTGTAGCTAAGCCTTAGTTCTCGGTAGGATTCAACTCCGGACTTGTAAACATGATTATATTTTGCAACGACCTCTTTGTCCTTTTTATAAGGCATAGTTGGGTGTGATCAATTATGCAAAAGTCAATACACATACAAAAAGCTTATATACAGTCACACCTCTCTATAACAACTATTCACTATAAAAACCAAATTTTCTCGGAATCGATCTTTGGTATTATGTGTTAATATATGTCCTCTATAAATCACTTTACTACACCAACCAAAAAATATCGAAATAAATGATGTTGTTATAGAGAGGTTTGACTGTACTTATACCTCTTTAATTTTGGAATCTTAAAGAGAAAAATATTTTTTTAAAACATTCCTCCATTTAAACATCAAAAGCTTAAGTAAATGGTATACAAAACTCAGTATAAAACCAACTTATTACTAACTAATACGAACAACCACTAGAATGTAAGTATTGGTGGTTAACAAACGTTCTAAATAAAGAATAAATGAAAAAGGTTAAAGACTTGATGCTACATACCCCTAGTATCATCCCTATGTTAATTGTTGCACCACCATTTTTATACCATTATTTGATCTATTATACTCAATGGTTGAGATAGTAATAAATCCAGTCATTATTATAAAAACTACTGGACATCAATGGAATCAGAGTGCGTTTCTTTACAAGGGTGGTTGAAGTACAATGAAATGACTTAAAGTTTAATATGGTTCGCAAAATATCTGACTTCCCGTTATTTTTTATTTTCGCGGTCGAAAAACTTTAATAATTATAGCATGTCATAGAGGTGGTTAGACATATACACCAAAATACTCCCAGCATATGAGCCTATGATTTCATTTTTGTTGTTGTTGGAATAACCGGATGAGAAAAAGTAATAGGAATAATTGGTACATAGTTCTTTATTAGTCTAGTTCCAACCACCTCGAGTTCGAGCTCTGGGTATAGAAATTGTTTTGGTATGAAACGCTATCTCTCGAATGAATCCTACTCAGCACGAATCTGAATATATTGGACTCTAATGTTTGTACCAGATACTGACGAAAAACCAAAAAAAAAATAAGTTCCAACCACAACCATATCCTCCAACTTTAATCTTAGTATAGTGCAAATTCGAATTAGTTGTAATTCAAGTGTAAATATCGATGAAAATTTAAATAAAAAAAAAACTACAATATAGGAAGACAAAAAAAAAAGGAAAGAAAAACATGGAATCAAAGGAGTAATAAATTCTTTTGAAATTTATAAGGTTATACATGTTCATCAAAACAATAAATTCATTTGACTTTTAAGAAAAACATCATTTAAACATGATAAAAAGTAAGAGAAAACATAACTGCAGTATAACAATAACGGTCAATATGGGGTTTCGAATACTGAATTGTATAGTGGATTCTTTTAGACGAGAGACCCACCGTTTCTGACTTTTTCAAACATTAATTAACTAAATGAATAAAAATATTCTACAAACAGTTTTTTAGTTCTAATATTAATATATTACTCAATAATAACAATTTAGTATATTTTTATAAGTGGGAGAAAAAAAATAGAATGTACGCAATCTGGAAAGGGCAAATAACTCTCTGGTAGGCGATAGCTGATCGACTAGTATATTACTCTCATAGTTAGGAAAAGTCACGTATTGCCATTTTCCCTCGAGAAACTGTAACCTTAGGATATTTTTATACCATAATTAATATTTAAGGGATAAATTTTGACAGCTTTTGTCAAAGAATTTGAACATGCGTAATCCTGTACATTTTAAGCCAAACTCCCTTGGAGCATGTTTAGAAAGTTACCTGGTAATCGAATTTGGGTGTAATTATATAGTTTAGTATGCTTGTCTGGCCAAGTAATTACTTGATCAGCATGGAATTGAATATAATTGGAGGGGTGTAATTACGCTCTCCAATTCTCAAAGGGGAGGTGAGAATTGGTGGTAATTACACTGTGTAATTATAAGGTTATTTTTTATTTCTTTCCTTTTTAATTTTATTTTAATTTATTTTCTTTATAACTTTTTATTTCAATTAT
Source organism: Nicotiana noctiflora (assembly GCA_032618575.1). Lineage (NCBI taxonomy): Eukaryota > Viridiplantae > Streptophyta > Magnoliopsida > Solanales > Solanaceae > Nicotiana > Nicotiana noctiflora. The sequence goes on from JASVEL010010920.1 coordinate 10,917, forward strand.
TTTAATTTTTAAAATTTTACTTTTACTTTTTAATTTTTTTAAATTTATAAAATATATTTTTCTTTGTACCTTATTTCTCTTCCTTTATTTCTTGTTATTTCATGTAATTGCTTATATTTTATTTTTACTTATTTTAGTATTCTATTTTTAAAACTTCACCTCCTAATATTATAAATAACGAGTCATTTACAAACTTATCATATAATGAGTGATGTAATTAAAATAAAATTTTATTGTTGAATGTGGTTATAAATTTATTACGTTTCCTAATCTAAAATTATAGTGGAACTTACTATTATTATGTTGGAATTTAACATATGCTAAATATTTTAATTTGGAATTTCGAAATTGTGTTAATGTGACGACCCAAAGGGGTCATCACTTGTTTTCTCAATCATTTCGAGCTTCTGAGGCCTTGAAAACCTCATTTATAGTTATCTCAATTTACGTGCGCAGCCCGGGTGCGAAGCTGGAAAATTTTCATGTGTGAAATATATGAAATATGTGAAAATTTTGAAGAATTTTGATATTAATATTGATATGGTTGACTTTGGTCAATATTTTTGATAAACGGACCCAGACCTGTGATTTGACAGTCTCAGAAAATCCATAGAAAAATATAAAACTCGGGCATATGCCCGGAATCAAAATCCGAGGTCTAGAACCCCGGTAAAAGAATTTTTCTATTAAACTATTTTTGAAAATGTTTAAGAAAAATGAAACTGAAATTTTATTAAAAAGTAATGGAATCGGGCTTGTATTTTGGTTTCGACACCCAGTACATGTCATATATGTTGGTTAAGCGCTTCCTGTAAAGTTTGGTTTAAAACGGACGTCGTTTGACGTGTTTCGGCCTTAATTTGGAAAATTTGGAAGTTATGAAATTTTGATAGAATTCTTGAGTTTTAAGGCTCAATTCGTTGATTTTGATGTTATTTTGGCGATTTGATCGCGCGAGCAAGTTCGTATGAAATTTTTGAGTCACTGTACATATTTGGTTTGGAGTACCGGGGGCTCGGGTAAGTTACGGATAGGTAACAGAGTGGTTTTGGACTTGAAAATGCAGCAGAAATTCTGCAATTTTTGCACAGGCATTTTCTTCTATGCGATCGCATAGGTATAGCCGCAATCGCATTGAGCAAAGTTGAGGGGTCCTAAAATCCTTCTATGCGATCGCATTAGCATGCCTGCGATCGCGTAGCATGTCATTTTCCCTCTACGCGATCGCACACCAGTCCATGTGATCGCATTGTGTAAAATTCCAGTCCCCCTATTTTCATCTATGCGATCGCACAGTTAGGCCAGCGATCGCATAAGGTAGTCTGCCCCTTCTATGCGATCGCAGCCTCTTCCATGCGATCGCAGAGTAAAATATTATGTTACTCTATGCGATCGCATCCCTTGCTTCGCAATCGCATAGAACAAATTTCAGCCCAGTGATTTTAAATTCTGAAAACAGAACAGAACGGGATTTCATCCCCTTTTCTCAAACTCTCTTTTCTCCAAACAGCTTATTGGGGCGATTATTGGGCGATTTTCGTCATACTTTTTGGGTAAGTGATTCTTGACTCGTTTTCTTCATTTTCCATCAATAATATTTGAATTTCTAGGCCTAAATATGTGTAAATGGGTAGAAAAATTAGAGAAATGAGTATAGTTAGGGTTTACAAGGAATTTGCGATCTAGACCTCATTTTGGGGTCGAACTTAAGAACAAATTATATATTTGAACTCGTGGTTGATTGGGTGAATTTATTTTGGTTCGAACTTCGTGTTTCGATCATGTGGGCCCGGATCGACTTTTACTATTCTGGGCAGAATGTTGTAAAAATCATATTTGGCCATATGAACTAGTTTGATACGTAGTATTGATGATATTAAATCAATTGTGTATAGATACGATTGGATTGGAGCCAAATTTGAAAGGAAAAGGCATTGCTACGGATTGAATCGTTCGTAAACTTTCGAGGTAAGTGTTTGTTCCATCCTAGCTTGAGGGAATAGGAATTGTTTATGTGTTAATTGTTATCTGTGGAGTCTGACGTATAGGTATGGTGATGAGTATCTGTACGTTGGGGATCGAGCATGACCGTGGGTCTTAAATGAATTAAATCCCATATAATCCTATGTGATTATATGAAAGGAAATTATTATTGGTTTCATACCGGTAATATATATAAATTGTTGATTGAAGATTATTAGTTTAATACTGGTAATACTTTTATATACTTATTGTTGATCAGAGATTATTGGTTCAATGCCGGTAATATATATTATTAAATTGGGATCGTGTGGCACGCCAACCACTTATATATTAAAGAATGTGATCTTGTGGCATGCCGACCACTTATATATTAAAGAATTGGGATCGTGTGGTATGCCGACCACTTATATAATAAGAAAATGGGATCGTGTGGCACGCTGACCACAAAGTTATTTGAATGTTGGCATTGGCCATAGTTGCCGGTAGCCTATTATTAAATTTGGGAGCGAGTGGTACGCCTACCACAAGATACGAAAATGAAAATGAATTGAGACATGAAAGTAAGTCTTATTCTATTGTTCAGATTATTTCTGATATTATATATTATTGGTTGCTACTTCAGAGCATGTTCTTTCCTTATAAATGTTCAATAACGTTTCCTGATGTTGTATATGTATATATTTTAACTGTACAGGTTCATGTGGGTGTCTGGTCCTAGCATTGTCACTACTTCGCCGGGATAGGCCAGACACTTACCAGCACATGGGGTTGGTTGTGCTGATACTACACTCTACGCTCTTTTTGCACAAATACAGGTTAGGGACAACATCAGCGGCAGTAGCACGATTGTGGGTATTTCGACCACCGAGACTTCGAGGTAGCTTTGTAGGCGTCCGCAGGACCCGTTGTCTCCTCTATCTTTACTTTTCAGTCTGCTATCTCATGTATTCGAGATAAACAATTTATATTTCTTTCAGACGGTTATGTGTATTATTCTTAGAAGTTCATGAGTATTGTGACACCAGTCTTGGGTAGCATATTATGTTTGGGTTTTCAAAATCGTATCTAGTAAAATTTGCTAAGTCTTCCGCTAAATTTATTTATTCCGCTGTAATTGCATACTTTTATTTAATGTTTTAAAAAGAGAGTCGTAACTAATGAAAATGTAAGTAAGAACTGGCTTGCCTAGCTTCCACTAGTAGGCGCCATCATGACTCCCGATTGTGGGAAATCCGAGTCGTGACAGTTAAATTCATGATTCTAATTTACTTGTTTTAGTAGTATTGGCTCACGTCGTATGTTGTATATTTTTTAGTTAAAATTGATTGAGCAGTTTGTCGAACATTTGAATAATGTTATGACATTATATTCATAAATATTAATTTATTTTATCAAATATGAATTGCATTATGCTTACAAAAAAATGTATATTTTTTATTTTTATATGTATCTAAACTAAATATTATTAATTTAACATATATAGGTAAATTATTTTTGCAATATTAGTTGTAAATATATGGTTACTTATTAATGTGTATTCACAAAAAGTATACATCTTAAATATCAAATATAATATCATTTATACTTATAAAATTGATAGGCATATATTTATTATATTAACTTTTAATTTTGATAATTACTTAATTTTAAATTTAATCTAACTGTGTAATTATACTTGTACAACAAAACAGTAAACTTATAATTACACTATAATTACACGATGACAAACAAACAGGTCGTCGTAATTACACAACTGAGTAATTACTAAGTTGTATAATTACTACCCTAGTAATTACACTAATTCCAAGTATATGGTTACTTTCCAAACAGACTCTTAACGATAATCAAGATAGTTTGCTTATGACAAAAACATGAATGAATAAAGGGTAACAAAGAGTAACATGAGCAATCTCGAATAATGCAATAACAAATTTTGACTTTTCATTTTAAATTTATTTCTGAAGCTTAAATTAGTGTCACGATCATGCCCAACTATGCCTTACAAAAAGAATAAAGCAGTTACTGCAAATATATTCTGGTTAGCAAATCCGGACTCGAATCCCACAGGGAATTAATCTATCAATCACAACTATTGGACTTATACAAATTCACGTATTCAATCTTCGGAGATATTTAAGTAATAGGTTGAATGTTTACTAACTAAATATTGACATGCCTCATTTTTACCTACTACACCCCGTAAGGGTATAATACGGGAGTTATTTCCAACTTGAAGTGACAATCGAAACAGAATTTATTTAAAAGATTCAGAGTTGCCACTTGGGAGATTTATGGTGTCCCAAGTCATCGGTTTGGAATCCCAAATCAAGGAAAAGAATGAATCTGTTTAACAGTCCGCAAACCAGAAATCCGAGTAAGAAATTCTGTTAACTCGGGAGAAGGTGTTAGGCATTCCCGGATTTCATGGTTCTAGCACGGTCACTCAACTGTCATAAGTAATCTGATTTTATACAATTTTGAACCGATGTACAAATTTTAACTATTTAAACCGCTTTTATTCATATTTTTAAAACATGTCTTGAACCGCGTCACATAAATACACCCGCAATTTGTCACGACCCTAAATCCGGTCGTGATGGCGCCTAGCACATTGCTAAGCCAGCCTGACCAATCAATAACAATAGCGGGGCTAGAAGCTCTCTTTAGGCCATTTAAGCATATCAAGTCATAAGCAACAGTGATATAAATATATCAAACAAGGAACCAAGTCCCAAAACATATTAACTCCCTCAGACCGAAGGGTCAAGAGTCATGAGCCTCTAAAGAACATAAGTGTAATAAGGTTTACAACCAAAGCTCAGAGCGGAAAGAAATAACAATACATAATCAAAGACAGTAGGAAGGAATATCGGGTCGTGCGGACGTCGGCAGCTACCTCGAAGTTTCCATAGAATGGCGATAACACAAACAGTTGCGATAGCTCAACTGCCCTCCTAATCCTGTGTATCTGCACACACAAAAATGCGGGGGAGTGGGGTGAGTATATTTCAACTCAGTGAGTAACAAAAATAAACAACGACTGGAAGTGAGAACACCTGTACTATCACTATACAGTCCTAAGGGTAACCTCACAGGTAAGTCATCACTATAATGAATACCCCCAATATCCAGTCCACATCTATGCCATCTAGGTCCCACACTGACCACATTCTCACTCATACCACTACGGTATACAGCTATCTCAATATATGGAGACATATACATATGTCTATATCATATCAGTATTTTAGTATATATATGAATATCAATAAGTATAATGTTGCGGCGTGCAGCCCGCTCCAATACATATACCGCTGCCGCGTGCAGCCATTTAACGTCGACGGCGCTCACTGGGGGTGTGTGCAGACTTCGGAGGGGCTCCTTAGGCCCAAGCGCTATGATACAGTGGCGTGCAGCCAGGTCCATCATATATTACTGCGGCGTGCAGTCCGATCCAAATTATATATATATATATACATATAATATTATACTACCGCGCTCACTGGAATGTGTGCAGACTCAGACTCCGAAGGGGCTCCTACAACCCAAGCGCAATAATACTGCGGCGTGCAGTCCGTCCCACATGTATATTACTGCGGCGTGCAGCCCGATCCAATATAGGTATATATATATATAATACCTCGCAATGGGTCCTCGACCCTATCCCAGTCAATATAGACCTGGCCTCTCAGGCTCACTCAGCTAGAATAAGGAATGTCTACCTCCAAGTACACATCTAGTATTGGCTCATGATATGCTATACAGTTATGACTATGGCTGAGTTTATGTATCCAACATGATATACTACGGCTGGGTATATGTAGCCAGCATGATTTAAGGGTCGCCTAATTCTACAGGTCCCCTAATGTTCTACAAATCGGCACAAGGCCCCAAACATGGCTATTAGCCCAACTATACATTTATAATCTCATTATCAGTCATAATACACAGAATACTATTAGTCGGGAATGACCAAGTCCAATCCCCAAATCACAATGCCACCACGCCCGCCTCATGACGTGTGTCTCATCTCTACATAGCACTGTAAAGTGCAAGTACGGGGTTTCAAACCCTCAGTACATTATTTATTACCACCACTCACCTCGATCCGATAGAAGCCTTAATCCGCCTTGCGCTCGCCTCCCAATTCAATCACCTTGAATGCCGAATCTGCTCAAAATCAATGAGAATACATCAATATAGGCTAATTAAACACAACCCATTCGAAATAACTCAATTTACATCAAAATTCCCAAAGTTGCCAAAACCCGAGCCCCGGGCCCACATTCCGAAAATTTACGAAATTCACGTTTCTGGAACCCTCGTCTCACCACGAGTCCATACATATAAAATTTACCAAAATCGGACTCCGTTTGCCCACTCAAATCGGTGTTTTTCTTCAATTTAGGCTTAGGGCTCAAACCCGCAATTAATCTTCCATTTACAGGGTATTAACCAAGGGTTTCATGTAAAAATGATATAATTAAGCCATAAACTTACCTCCGACGAAACCCCGATGATTTCCCAGAAATCTCCCGTCAATTTCTTCTCTTGGAACTCAAAAATGGAGGGTTCATGAATGAGACCCGTATGTGAAATGTTCTGTAATTAAACTCACTGCCAGAGCAATTTGCTCTACGCGTTCACGATGGTCTCCACGCGTTCGCGATGCTTGGCTTCCAGTTACTCTACGCGAACGCGACAATTCCCACGCGTTCGCGATGAACAAACATCCCAGTCGCCCAAAATCCTTCTACGCGAACGCGTCTACCCCTCACGCGATCGCGATGGTCTCCATCTTTCTCCTACGCGAACGCGATCTCCTGGGACGCGAACGCGAAGCTTCGCCAACCTTGCCTACGCGAACGCAACAGCCCGACCGCGAACGCGATGCCTTAGCCAGCTCTGCCTTCGCGAACGCGACCTGGGCCACGCGAACGCGAAGGCTTAATGCCTGCTGCACCAACCTGCAATTTACAGCAGACTTTTCATGCTCCAAAAATGCCGGATGATGGTCCGGATTCACCCCGAGGCCCCCGGGACCCCAACGAAAACCACCAACATACTCCAAAACACGATACGAACTTGTTCCAATCATAAAAACACCATCCTATACATCAAAATCACCAATTATCCACGGATTCAAGCCTAAGTTTCTTCAAAACTTTCAAAACTAACATTCAATCCAAAACCCGATCAAACGATGTCCGAATGACCTGAAAATTTGCAAACATATTCAAAATCACATAACGAAGCTACAGAAATTGTCGGAATTCCATTCCGAACCCTGAATCGAAATATCACCTACCATCCGGTTTTCGCCAAAATTCAACATTCGCCAATTCAAGCTTAAAACTACACCGGACCTCCGAATTCAATTCCGATTGTTCTCCTAAGTCATAAATGATCCCCCGGAACTAGTCGAATCATCGGAATCCGGTTCCGAGCACTCTAACTCAATAGTCAACTCTTGGTTGACTTTTCATATTCAAGCTTTCTTCAAACATGCTATTTGTTTCATTTTCAATTCAAATCACTCCTAACTCACCCGATATACTCTAATACTGTTTTTTAAAAGCATAATATATGTAAATGCAAGGTAACGGGGTGGTAATTCCCGTAACGACGGGCCGGGTCGTTACATTCTCCCCAACTTAAACAAACGCTCGTCCTCGAGCGGACTCAGAGTTGTACTAGAAGCAACCCAATAGTTGAATGACCTTAGCAAGTATATATTCAGGGTGATACCACTTCACCCTACATATCATAAGCCCGGTAACATGATATAGCTGCAATTCCACAGACCATCTGAACCATAAACCACATTACACTTTCCGAAATCATATACTAAATGCAAAACCCATGCCTATACTCAGGATGCACTCGAATCCACTGCAATAACCCATATTCACTACTCCCAGGTGAGATCATATGATGTATCAAACAACCCAATCACTCGAGACAATAGTCTCTAATCACACAATTTCCCATGATAACCAAATACCAACTAAAAAACCCTTTTTCATTAGATAGAGTCTTGTTCCAACACCTTCATATCATGCCCACGGCAACCGAACACGCGATATATCGAACCCATCTCTCAGGTCAACCATTCATGAATCCATTTCCCTTTTAATTGATACTACAACAGAATTTTGGAGTCGAACCTCAATATTACCTTTCTAACCAATTGAAATCACATATACTCACACTCATTATTGGCTCCAATGATCATTTCGATTATAACACACCTCACTGGTGATATGACACCTCAACACCGGCCTAAGCCACGATGAGCACAACACAGGCTCCAATAAGAAACGTCTGATCATACTCAAATCCTAACAACCAACTCAAACAAAAGATCCGTAGCTCAATTCCTCTATACCATCATAACATAAAACTGAGATCTCGTCTCACATCATAGGAATAAAGTACCTAACTCCTTCTCGAAAGGTCAAAACATCACGTGGCCTTGCCACGATTCGTGATTCTATCCCAACATTATTACTCATGAAGCACCTCAAGCCACTAAGCTCAAAACGGTTAGCCACACACAGATCTAGGTCTTGAACCCAAGCAATCAACCTCACCCACGGTGAAACAATTAACGTATGCTATTAAATCCTGAAAGGACACCACCGATGTGCTATTCCCGAGCGATGCCCAATACGGACTATTCCTCAGAAGCTAGGAAGTACTGTATATACGGTACATACCACTAACTACATTTTCACAATATTCTGTTGCGGCGTGCAACCCGTTCCAACAACATACATGTGGCGGCGTGCCACCCGATCCAGATACCATACATGTGGCGGCGTGCCACCCGATCCACGAATACACCTAGTAAAGGGAATGCACATCGAGACAAGTCGCTCATCGCAACAACATATACATAGCCTCAAGCTCGGCCATCTGCATTGCACCCGTCAAAGTTCCCCAATACTGGAACTGAAACAATGGTAGATACCTCTACACTAACATCCGCCCCTAAGGTCCAATTAACAAAGCAATACCTACCAGCTGTCCGCTGGTCCTGGGTACAACTACTCTGTTGGAGCATACTTTGATGTTTTTTTCTGCTACGCAATTTGTGCCATTTTCCGACATAGTCCATATCACATTAGTCTAGGCGACTTGACTCATGTCAACCAGTCTTAAATAAGGTATCATAACCCAAATTCATCATATCAAGCTAAGAGAGAGCCACTAGGGCTTCCGATTTCTAATAATCACAAAACGGTGTCGATACACGCGATATACAACCACTGTATAGGCGGATTACGAGGACTTCTAGTCTCCAACACATATATAATACATGAATCTCTATACCTGGTTCCACACTCCACCATACGAATACATAACGCACATCAAGCGTCCATTCATACCACGACGACCATTCAGAAATTTCACTATGCCATCAACGACTCAGTTATTATAGTCGATCCAACAAGAGAATACCACCATACCACTGGATATCATCATTTTACATTACCTTGTCCTTTATGGATCATATTCCCTGCCAAGTTAATAGAATAGCAATACCATTTTCTTAAATTATCAGAAAGATCGATTCTTAAATTCACCTGCAGTTGTCCGCGCTGCTCAATAATTTTATTGACTTCCCATATATTATGAACTGATCTCAAAACCTAGAATATACCATTATCAACTTTCCATAACACATCGTGTATACCATATCACATTAAGACAACATGGAAATTCATATCTTTTTCCTCCGCCTCAACATCGGCGCACTCCACTAGTCAAGGACTTTCGTGATCCCATATAGAAGAAAAACTCATTACACATTCCACGCTTCGCATACCGACAGGAATATACTCATTTTCAGACCGTGATAAAACACATCATAAACTCTTTCCACACGAGACTCGTACATAAGACCACACGGTCTAAGACATATAGGCCACTGAATATTCTCTCAATATTTCCCGAAGGATCACATCCTACAATACTTTATTTTGAAGAACCTCTTGCGATTTGAATTCGTTATCATTACCTTCCAATACGGATTACATAGAATCCCATCATTCACATAATATAACACAAGTACCGATCTCTTCTAACGAAACCACCATCTTTAGCCACATGCACAATCTTAAGACATCTGACTGTTACAAGTAAAATCTTGAACACCGTAAACAATTCTCGGGCGTCGGTCATCCTTATTCAGCTGTAATTCAACTGTCTTATTGAACAGAACCACTCGTGCCTTATTAGAACTCTGACACTGCAGATCATGATTACATACGGATACAATTAACTATCTTTCTTTTCTATACACCGAACATTCTTTACCAACATAAGTTCACAACACCCTAGTACTTCATCAGATCTACGAAGCACCATAACCTTTACCAGAATTTCCCAACATACTTAGAGACAGAATCAACATAGCACACAATAGTGCAATCAGTTAATCAATAGCAACCTCCCCAACTTAGCTCGAAGCCATTCATCAAAGCACTTTCAACCACTCATATCATTATTACTCAAGTGATGCCGAAATGTTAATATGAGATTAAACTCAAGTCATTTACAAGCCTTGACAGAGACTCGAATCATCGGAGACCTTAGCTCTTCTGCAATTCTTGCAGATATACATGCACCACCAATAAGCCCACTCTCTTTAGGTGACAGAAATCTTTCTAAGTCCCAAATTTTCCAAAAATTTCGACAGAGTTTCCTTTGTAAATTGGCCTATCCACCTGCCAGAGAATCACCAAACCATTCTAATAATACATCCACAACTCAACAAGATATCACAATGTATTTCAACAACATTAAATCCCAATATTATACGAATCATATTATCACAATTTATACTTGAACTTGTGTTGTACCTGCTCGAATCATAACACATATCAAAATCACTTTAGTCTTCCCGAGTTTAAACTCGTTCCACTACACATAAGGCACTTTACCTTCCAATTACGAGATATGATAATTATTTCTCACGCCTATAGTTAGGGCTACATATCAAATCACAATAATAACCGAATACCTTACAGCTCTCCCATTATCAAACTGCCATTTACACAATAAGGATCAATACCGATCGTATGAACTTCATAATACCGACTCGCAAAATTAATACCTTGGTGTTCAAGCCATAGACAAGGATCTGGCCTCAAGTCCTCCCGACTGGCCCAACATGAATTTATAGAGATTACATCCCGCCCCTCGACCAGGGAAATCGCAAGCCATAAGTCAATTATATTACTGAGCGCTCGATGCATACACAGACGTGCGGAAGGAATTTCAAAATTTATATCTCAAGCTGAATCAAGTACGCACGATAAGAATTCCAAGAAGTGTGAAGTGTTTCCTAAAGGTTCGCAACCTCCCGAGGATAAGTACAGGCGTCCCCGTACCGATCCACAAGACTCTACTAACCGGCTCAAGACTCATGAGGCCTAGTAAACCTAGGCTCTGATACCAACTTGTCACGACCCTAAATCCGGTCGTGATGGCGCCTAGCACATTGCTAAGCCAGCCTGACCAATCAATAACAATAGCGGGGCTAGAAGCTCTCTTTAGGCCATTTAAGCATATCAAGTCATAAGCAACAATGATATAAATATATCAAACAGGGAACCAAGTCCCAAAACATATTAACTCCCTCAGACCGAAGGGTCAAGAGTCATGAGCCTCTAAAGAACATAAGTGTAATAAGGTTTACAACCAAAGCTCAGAGCGGAAAGAAATAACAATACATAATCAAAGACAGTAGGAAGGAATATCGGGTCGTGCGGACGTCGGCAGCTACCTCGAAGTTTCCATAGAATGGCGATAACACAAACAGTTGCGATAGCTCAACTGCCCTCCTAATCCTGTGTATCTGCACACACAAAAATGCGGGGGAGTGGGGTGAGTATATTTCAACTCAGTGAGTAACAAAAATAAACAACGACTGGAAGTGAGAACACCTGTACTATCACTATACAGTTCTAAGGGTAACCTCACAGGTACGTCATCACTATAATGAATACCCCCAATATCCAGTCCACATCTATGCCATCTAGGTCCCACACCGACCACATTCTCACTCATACCACTACGGTATACAGCTATCTCAATATATGGAGACATATACATATGTCTATATCATATCAGCATTTTAGTATATATATGAATATGAATAAGTATGATACTGCGGCGCGTAGCCCGCTCCAATACATATACCGCTGCCGCGTGCAGCCATTTAACGTCGACGGCGCTCACTGGGGGTGTGCAGACTTCGGAGGGGCTCCTTAGGCCCAAGCGCTATGATACAGTGGCGTGCAGCCAGGTCCATCATATATTACTGCGGCGTGCAGTCCGATCCAAATTATATACATATATACATATAATATTATACTACCGCGCTCACTGGAATGTGTGCAGACTCAGACTCCGAAGGGGCTCCTACAGCCCAAGCGCAATAATACTGCGGCGTGCAGTCCGTCCCACATGTATATTACTGCGGCGGCCTCTCAGGACCAATATAACATCTTATAGTGGGTCCTCGACCCTATCTCAGTCAGTATAGACTTGGCCTCTCAGGCCCACTCAGCTAGAACAGGGAATCCCACCCTAGGTAGCTTCTCTCAAGTACACATCTAGTATTGGCTCATGATATGCTATACAGCTATAACTACGGCTGAGTGTATGTATCCAGCATGATATACTACGGCTGAGTATATGCATTCAGCATGATATAAGGGTCGCCTAATTCTACAGGTCCCCTAATGTTCTACAAATCGGCACAAGGCCCCAAACATGGCTATTAGCCCAACTATACATTTATAATCTCATTATCAGTCATAATACACAGAATACTATTAGTCGGGAATGACCAAGTCCAATCCCCAAATCACAATGCCACCACGCCCGCCTCATGACGTGTGTCTCATCTCTACATAGCACTGTAAAGTGCAAGTACGGGGTTTCAAACCCTCAGTACATTATTTATTACCACCACTCACCTCGATCCGATAGAAGCCTTAATCCGCCTTGCGCTCGCCTCCCAATTCAATCACCTTGAATGCCGAATCTGCTCAAAATCAATGAGAATACATCAATATAGGCTAATTAAACACAACCCATTCGAAATAACTCAATTTACATCAAAATTCCCAAAGTTGCCAAAACCCGAGCCCCGGGCCCACATTCCGAAAATTTACGAAATTCACGTTTCTGGAACCCTCGTCTCACCACGAGTCCATACATATAAAATTTACCAAAATCGGACTCCGTTTGCCCACTCAAATCGGTGTTTTTCTTCAATTTAGGCTTAGGGCTCAAACCCGCAATTAATCTTCCATTTACAGGGAATTAACCAAGGGTTTCATGTAAAAATGATGTAATTAAGCCATAAACTTACCTCCGACGAAACCCCGATGATTTCCCAGCAATCTCCCGTCAATTTCTTCTCTTGGAACTCAAAAATGGAGGGTTCGTGAATGAAACCCGTATGTGAAATGTTCTGTAATTAAACTCACTGCCAGAGCAATTTGCTCTACGCGTTCGCGATGGTCTCCACGCGTTCGCGATGCTTGGCTTCCAGTTACTCTACGCGAACGCGACAATTCCCACGCGTTCGCGATGAACAAACATCCCAGTCGCCCAAAATCCTTCTACGCGAACGCGTCTACCCCTCACGCGATCGCGATGGTCTCCATCTTTCTCCTACGCGAACGCGATCTCCTGGGACGCGAACGCGAAGCTTCGCCAACCTTGCCTACGCGAACGCGACAGCCCGACCGCGAACGCGATGCCTTAGCCAGCTCTGCCTTCGCGAACGCGACCTGGGCCACGCGAACGCGAAGGCTTAATGCCTGCTGCACCAACCTGCAATTTACAGCAGACTTTTCATGCTCCAAAAATGCCGGATGATGGTCCGGATTCACCCCGAGGCCCCCGAGACCCCAACGAAAATCACCAACATACTCCAAAACACGATACGAACTTGTTCCAATCATAAAAACACCATCCTATACATCAAAATCACCAATTATCCACGGATTCAAGCCTAAGTTTCTTCAAAACTTTCAAAACTAACATTCAATCCAAAACCCGATCAAACGATGTTCGAATGACCTGAAAATTTGCAAACATATTCAAAATCACATAACGAAGCTACAGAAATTGTCGGAATTCCATTCCAACCCCCGGATCAAAATATCACCTACCATCCGGTTTTCGCCAAAATTCAACCTTCGCCAATTCAAGCTTAAAACTACACCGGACCTCCGAATTCAATTCCGATTGTTCTCCTAAGTCATAATTGATCCCCCGGAACTAGTCGAATCATCAGAATCCGGTTCCGAGCACTCTAACTCAATAGTCAACTATTGGTTGACTTTTCATATTCAAGCTTTCTTCAAACATGCTATTTGTTTCATTTTCAATTCAAATCACTCCTAACTCACCCGATATACTCTAATACTATTTTTTAAAAGCATAATATATGTAAATGCAAGGTAACGGGGTGGTAATTCCCATAACGACGGGCCGGGTCGTTACACAATTTTTGACATATTTCGACTTCGTTGAGATTTGGATTTGGGTCACATAAATATGCACCCGAGTTTAGGAAAGTAGATTATTAAAGTATGCGCCTAAATCAACTAACGCGTTAGTAACTTTGCGAGGGCCATGAGAATTCGCTAAATGGCACACCTCGAATTCTAAGGTTAAAACAACATTAATTAAAACGAGGGTCATGCAATTGTCATTTTTATTTAACACAGCACACCTCGATTTGTTCTAACTTCTAGACTTAATTATGAGGGCCATGGCTATTTATTTGTTACATATGGCTCACCTCAATCTATTAAAGGAAAAGCATTCAACTAAGTGAATTACGAATATTCATATTTAAGAGTAATTTTAAATTGGGCATCAAAACTACGCCACGAGGACCATACCCTAGTCCCGATAACTTATTAATCGCAGCTAATCAACGAAACTTGATTATTAACATCTACTAATTCAACTTAACCAAACGAACAATTATAGCAGCAAAGGATTCACTTAGACAAGATTAACATGATTAGAGTAACTAAGGAGTAGAACTTAACGTCTTTAGGAAATAGGCCTACGAAATACTAATTAAACATCTATTAAAATTAACCCATGGAACACAATCAAACAATGGAGAAGTTAGCATAGCTCATTGCCATAGCTTGTTTAAAAATAACAGTAAAAACAATTGTCCAAAGCCTCCACTAACAATAATCAAGTTATTACCCCAACAATACATTTTCTTGTGAACACAATACTGACACAACCATTCACAAAAAAATAGATTTGTAAGATGTTAAAACATTCCACAAGATTCAAGCAACAAATGGCTAGTTCGGCATTTATCGAAACAGAGTGAAGACAAATACTTAAAAACAAAAAAAGAACAATTCAAAATCCAATAGGTAAGAAAGAAATGGAACTGAAAGTTGGGTTATCCAATTAATTAAAATGTCCAGCAGTCTACAGATTGAAACAGACCATCATTGTCGCGACCTCAAAACCCGGCCGTGATGCGCCCAGCACATTGCTAGGCCATCCCAACCAAATACACTCTCATCCGAGCTTAGATCTCAAAATCATTTGTTTAAGTCATCAATAGTAAAGGAAAACAAGATCAAACTGATAGTATTAAATAAAATATCCGGAAATCTCTGAAAAATACAACGTAACTTCCCAAAGATCTGGGGTCACGAGCCAAGAGCCTCTATTAGAATATCAGTCAAATACTGTAAATACTCTACAAGTCTAAGAGTACGCGGAATAAAACAAGTAGTAACACAGTAACAAGGGGAAATATCGGGTCCTGCAGACGCCAGGCAGCTACCTCGAAAATCCCAACTGGGTCTAGACCAGCACAAGCCTCCAGGTACCTGAATCTGCACACATGGTGAATGGAGCCGAGTGAGTACTTCCAACTCAGCCGAATTATCCTTTAATTTGAAATACACTTTCAGGGTATTTCTTTTTAACATATGTGAGTAGATTATTTAGAAATCTCTTTTTAACTTCTCTTTCTTTCATTATAACATATCAATACTTGGGTACAACCTCAAACAGTGCAAGTCTGCAATCAAATCAGGCCCTTGGGCTCAGCACTCTTTAACAATTTCCACCACGGGATCTGGTCAATAAGGCAGATAACACATGTATGCTAGTAATGTATGAGTGCTAAATGTCATGCCACGTAGTACAAGTAAACCAATGTGTGTATGCAATACAACGCATATGATGCTATGGCGTACAGCCCGATCCATGCAAAGGCGCCCGCGCTCCGAAAGGGCTCCTACAGCCCAAGTGTAATATCAATATCACTCCTACTACGGCGTGCAGCCCGATCCATGCATAGTCATGAATGCATATAAGCCCCTTGGGCAATAGCTAAAATGTCATCAAAATCTTGTTCAAGTTTTTCAAATCTTATAAAAATGCTGAGTAGCAAAATACCATTTTAAAATCGTAGGTTGAGATAAAAATATACACAGTATTACCAAGACAATGATACCAATCCCCGAAAGATTCAGATAATCGGCACGAAGCCCAAAACATGATAATCAGTCCAATTCATGATAATTAATATCTTTATTAGGGTCTCAATTAAATTTCAAACAATTAGGTAGTATTTTTATTAAGCGGGACGGACCAAGTCATAATCCCCAATGGTGCTCTGCCCCATGCCCATTATCCGGTGTGCAAGTCACCTCAATACTGCACTAGGATGTGCAAGTCCGGGGTTTACTAACCCTCACGACATCATTTACAAGTATTATCCACCTCGATCCGGCAAAAACTCAAGCCCGCGGCACCTTAGCTCCTCGAACCGCCCTCCACGCGCGTCGAAACTAGCCAAAATCAATACAAATATATCAAAATAGGCTAATGAAATAACACCCAATCGAAAACAATCGAAATATATGAAAAATCTTGAAACTAGCAAAACTCGAGCCCCGGGTCCGCTTCTCGAAAAATTACGAAAGTCACATTTTCAGAACCCTTATCTCGCCCCGAGTCCATACATATAAAGTTTATCAAAACCGGACTCCGTTTGCCCACTCAAATTATTGATTTTCTATAACCCATTCTTAAAGCAAAAATCCCTCATTGATACACCTCAATTCTTCCAATTTCAGAGGTAAATTCCATAATTTATCAATATATTAACATAAATTGAGTCTATGAGTGCTTACCTGATGAATTCCCTCGATTTCCTCCTCAAAATCGCCAAAATCGCCTCTTAGTTAGAAGCCCAAAATGTGATATAATTTTTGAAATTTCGAACCCTTACTGTTCATTAAACCCAGGTCACTTTTCGCTTCTGCGACACTAGGCTCGCTTCCGCGAGCCCGCTCCTGCGAAAACATAGTCGTTTCTGCAACCTCCTTTAAGTCCAAGACCGTTTCTGCGGTTCACAACTCGCAGCTGTGAGACCGCTTAAGCGTATTTTTATCCGCTTCTGCGAGGCTTCCCCAACCTGCCAACTTCCACTTATGCTGACCATGGCCCGCTTCTGCGGGCCCGCCTCTGCGATAAACAACACGCTCCTTTGGAAATTCCACTGACCGGTCCCGGGATCGCATCTGCGATTATTTTGCCGCTTCTGCGGAGCCTCTTCTGCGGTCCCCCTTCCGCAGAAGCGAAAACCCTGCTGCATTAAATACCAGCAATAACACACTTCAAAAATTCATTCGTTTCACCCTCCGAAAACATCCCGAGGCACTCGGGAACTCAACCAAAAATATAAATCCACTCTAAATCATCACACAAACTTGTTCCAATCATAAAAACATACCCTTAAACGCACGAATCATCAAATTAAAGCGGATTCAAGCCTAAGTTTTTAACTAAAACTTCCTAAACCAACATCCAATCAAAACCCCGACCAAACGATGTTCGAATGACCTAAAAATTTGCATACATATCCAAAATCACCCAACGAAGCTACGACAACTCTTGGAACTCCATTCCGACTCCCGGATCGAAATCTCGTCTATCGACCAGAGTTCGCCAAAATTTCAACTTAGCCAATTCAAGCATATTTCTACACTGAAACTCCAAATTCAATTCTGATCACTCTCCTAAGCCACAATGATCCCCCGAAGCTAACCAAACCATCAGAATTCAATTCCGAGCCCTCTAACTCACAAGTAAATATCTTGTTGACTTCTCCAAATTATTCCTTCATCAAAGAGACGATTGGTCTCATTTCCTACCAAATTCTATCCGAATTGACTCAAATTCACCAAACACATATATTAAAACATGAACAAACATATAACAGGGAAAACGGGGTAGTAACTCTCGTGACGACGGGTCGGGTCGTCACAATCACTGCCATTGGAATAGAGATTCGACAACCTCGAACGTCTTCAGCGTTCAACTTCGAACTTGTCACCGATCAAGCTTCAAACTGGACTCAAAAAATAATAGAAAACAAAGAGAGAGCTGAAGTCGTAAAGAACTCAAAACATAACGAGCCTCTAAAACGAACACCATCATCTAGGCATTGAAGTTGAAGAAAAACTCTCGCTGCTCGTTAGTTTCGGATGGTCTCTATTAAGAAGAAGTTATGAAAGTTGGCCTTTCGGCTCTGAAGAAGACGATCAAAGGGGGGTGGTGAGGGAACATCAACAGAAAGGTGAGAGGCATCAGGAGATCATGAGGTTTGGTCGATGGTTATGCCTTGATGGAGAGGAAAGGGAAGCTCAGTCGATAGAGAGGTGGTCGCGAGATGAAGACGCAGCAGCGGCTCCTTGTTATGGTGTCTATTCACAAGGTTATCGGGCAGGTTAGAGACTGGTGGCGACCATGGGGGTGAGGTCATTGCTTTGGCTTAAGAAGATGGAGTTACAGGGAGGTGGGGTTGCTTGGTTCGTCGAAGAAGACGATCACCCGGAGGGGGGTCATTTTTTACACTGTTACGGCTGCCAGCTTCAGTATATTTTCAAGCCTTTAGCCAAAAGCTGCACCTATCCTCCTTTTTTGTGTGTGTTTTGGGTGTGTATTTAATAAAGTGTATAGGTTGTGTAGGCTATTATGTGGGGGGAATTTTTTTGAGGGAAAGATATTTTGGGGAAGGTCTTTCGAGGGGGAGGGGAATATTTTTGGGGAAGATCTTTTTAGAGGAAAAATATTTTGGGGGAATATTTTTTGGGGAAGGTCTCATGTGAGGGAATGTTCTTTCAATTCTTCTTTTTATTCCCAATTTTTCTTTTATCTTTTTTTTTTATTAAAAATTCTAGAATTAAAAACCTAAATTATCTAAAATTATACTAATTATAAAAGCTACTTAATCCTATATTAGAAGAGAAAAATCAACAAAAGAAAAAGGTGTAAAAATAAAATATTGTTTGTGATTTTTAATTTTTACAAAAATCGAATGACTTCCGATAAAGCCTAAATGCTATGCAAGATATATTTTGGTATTTATTATTTTGATTTTAAAATATTAAAATGCATGAAATGCAACTAAATAAAGGAAAATTCCTAAAAAATTAATAAAAATTATTTTGATCTATTTTTAGGAGTTATCTTCATGTAGAGCAAAAATCACGTACTCACAAATATTATATAATGAAAATGGAGTAATTAATAACTAACTATAAACGGTTTGTAAGCAATAATGAGTGTTACACCTCCCTTTTTACTACCCCCGACCTTTTAAAGAAACGTAGGGTATACCTCAATGTTCAAATACTCGAGAAGGATATAATAACAAAGAGGAAGGAGTTTTTTCAAATAAAGGACAATCGGTCCAGGATTTTATTTAAATTTTCAGAGTCGCCACTTGGGAAGATAATGGTGTCCCGAGTCACCAGTTAATCCTGAATCCGAGGAAGTTGACTCTGTATTACAGTCTGCGAAACTAGAAACCTGGATAAGGAATTCTGTTAACCCGGGAGAAGGTGTTAGGCACTCCCGGATTTCGTGGTTTTAGCACGGTCGCTCGAACTGTCGTTCTCGATCTTTATATGACTTATTATATGCTTTTTAACAATATGTACATATTTCCAACTTTAATATTTTTACGAATTGCGACGTCGCGAAAACGTATTTTGAGTCACACCGCAACGAGTACGCCTGTGACTTTTAATACATTTCGGCTTCGCCGGGATTTATGATTTGAGTCGCACCAAGTGCACACTCGTATTAGGGAAGGTACATTTATTAAATCGTGCCTAATAAGCGTCTAACGACTTTAAATCTTTGGGAAAGGTTGTGGAATTAATATCAACCTCCCCGAGTCTATTATATACTAGATTAATTGTTTGTATGGGGCCCCACTATTTTGTTACTATTGTGAGGCTCATCCCTTGCATTTTTAAAGTCCATACCTAATGTATAACTATATTTTCTATCACTGTTTTTCCCTTAATTAATTTAATTACTTTGTGTTTCCAGAAATGAGTGCAGGCCTCATCATATTTACACATGCTTGGAACTAGGCTTGGCTTCAGCGAATTGTTGTGTGTATCTAAGTCTTAATAACCCAAACCAGATTAAGGCTTTCATTCAGAGGCCCAATTGTTATTCGAACGCGATCTAGGCCTGCATCACACACTAGGCCCAGACCAAAACAAAGAAGAAGTATTGACAACAGAAAATGAAAACTTACAATATGAACAGGCATTTGGAATCAAAAGGAATGAATTCAAATTAAACTTTATTCATTAAGAGGAAATTGCTATACAAAACTAACAGTATCAACTTCAAATTATAATTGTCTAATATACATAACACTTAATTAACAAACTGTTTTCACTTTTGTTTTCTAATAACGAATTCACGCTATGATCTAAATCGTTTACCAGCCAAGTGACAGGAGATTATCTAACTACTAAATGATCCACCTACTTATAACTCATTTGCAGATGCTAGTTGTATTTATCACCAAGTTTACTGCGAGTCTAGTTCATTTGATATCACAAAATCAGTCTTATCTAAATTATTACTTTGTTTTATTGTTGCTGTTTAAGAACTTGTTTAGATCCTATTATCAAATACCAGATTAAACCATTTGTATAGATTGATTAAAATCATTACTAACGAGTTTAGTACTATTGAGCTTATTTCGAAATTAATTGGTATGGTTTTATGGTTTTACCCTATTTTAACTAAGTGATTTAGCTACTATAACTACATTATCTCCACTTACTACTTATTACATTGTCTCGTTTGAGCTTCTACATATACACACAATATCCTAATGAATTACAAATTCAATCTACTTAAACAACTACGAAAACAGAAATGTAAAATAGTAGAGGCCTTAAACTCGCAACTTCATTTCACCATAGCTTCAAATTACATAGCCTGAACAAGGATGTGTACCTGATTCAGCAAAGAAGTTCAGTGAGTTCTAAGGGATGGAATAGGTATAGCAAACAGAATCAGCACAGGCAATGCAACATTGGCTAGTATGAATCCTCAATGAGCAAATGAAAATAACACAGCAACAACAATAGAAAACATAGTGAATAAAAGAAATCCAAACAGCTTTCAATATGAACTCCAAACAGAAAACCCAGGCAGCTATCTACGATTAGTGTATAAGTTTTCTAAAAAATTTGATTTCCAAAATCCAGCCCTTAAACAGGTTCTAAATGGGGGTATTTATAGGTGGGAAGTGGTGAAATTTTTTTTTGGGGGGGGGGGAGATAAAAATTAATTCTAGTTCCTTCCCCTTCTTTTTTACCAAATCTTACACTTTAGTCTCATTTTCTGTTATGAGATGCCTTCCAGCATGTGCTGGAAGGTTCTATTTGATTCCTTTTTGGGGCTTTTACTAGTGTGCCCCTACTTATTAGTGTTATCTACTAATTTACCTTTTCTTTAAGACCAATGTACCCTCAATTTTGTGCAAAATTGCAGAAATCAGAAGCCTAAATGTCTTATGTATCCCTATAAGCTCTATTAAATCCACAACTTTGCCATTTTCTATTCCATGTATGCCCTTAAGGGCATTTGTTAATTACCCGACCTGTCCAGGTCAGGTTTCCCTATGTTCAGCTCTTATTTTAACTACTGGCCAGTGTTTATACTGATATTTAAGACCTGGCCAGTTTGGATTTCAGACTTATTTCAATTTTAGCCACTTTTGTTTCATTTTCTATGACTACAGCTAATTTGCAGGACTAGCCTTCTTAATTATTTAGAACTAACTCATTCAAAACTTAGCCAGTCCAAAGTTTGGACTTAGCCTTGCAATTGGGGGCCCATTAATGAACACAGGCTGGCTAAGACTTTGCAAGTCTAGCCACTAGTGAACATGGGTCAATTTGGGACTTTGTAAGTCTAACCTATTAGACTTAAGCTACTTTTATTACACACTTGGCCTATTTAAATCTTAGCCAGTGTTTTGAAGTTATTAGAGTTGGTCAGTTCCCAGATTGACCACTCTTTGTTACTTGTTTTTATTTATAATCTTTTTTGTGGTTTTCAATTTTAACTTATTTAAAACTACTTAACATGTTTTCAATTTTAACTACTTAACAAGTTTATACACTACTGCAGCTATAACCAATTCCACCTAGGCATGATAAGTATTAACAGTAATCAGCTTAACACAAGGCTGTTGCAAACATAGCCATTTTCACAAAATTGCATACATAGCCATGAAATCAGAATCACTTATCAATTAACCAAAACTCAGAGAAAGAGATTGAATATTGTTGAATTTCAATCAAAGACTTATAACTCAGATTCCACAGCACAGTGTATCAATTAATCATGAAGCAAGCATAGTCGCATTTCCTTATGTTTAAAAGGCTACTGAAAAACCCTAGTCATGCTTAACATGTTCTTGACCAAGCACAGACGGGTAAAATTCATAAAAGAAATTTTCAAAAGAAAGCATGGCTCAGACAGAATAATAACATGATCTAAACATGCAAAAAATCTAAATAAAAGACATGACAGTAATCATGAAGAAAGGCTAATCAAAGAAAAATAAATCTTAAGCAGAGAAACAGAACAAACATAGATTTCTCAAAGATAAAAACCCTAATCTATCATGTAGTTGTTTATACGGCTAATCATACTAAAAAACATACTAGATACACAGAATGAAACAAAGACAATCAAAAAATTAAAGAAAAAAAAACAAGTAAGAAAGGGAAGGGGTGACTTAGCTCGCACGATTTGACTCCTGAGCTTTCCTTATTTCTTTTTCTTTTTCTTATTTTTCCTTTTTCCAGTTTTCTTTTCTTTTTCTTATTTTCTTTTTCTGGTTTTCTTCTTTCAGACTCAAGACTTCAGATTTGAAGTCTTTTGGTTAGGGGATAAGTTTTAGAGGTAAGAAAAGGTGGGATTTTTGGTAGTGGTTTGTTTTGAGTCGCCGGAGTTAGGGTTCCGGTGACCGTCTTTCGAATATTCGAGAAGATGGGGGGAAATTCGAGGAAGGTGGTTTGGATAGGGTGATAGATCAAGGGAAGGGGGTTCTTTGGTGTTAATTTGGAGGCTGTTCTCATAGATTCGGTCACCGGAGATGAACTCCGATGACCGGAGTTTCAAGAAACTGGGGTTTTCTATGGTTTCAAGGAGTTTTCATGGCGGTTCTTGGTAGAGAAGAGGGGAAAGAGAAGAGAGGGGTTGAGATTTGGCCGGAGACTGCCGTGGAGGTGGACAGTCTCCATGGCCGGCAAGGGTTGAAGAAGAAGATGAAGAGAGAAGAAGGAGGGGCCAGAGGCGGCTAGGGTTAGGGTTATACGAGAATGGATGGTCTCTAAGAGACCAAATCCTTATATACACGAGGATACTGACGAATTCCTGGCCGTTAGATCAAGTAAGATCAATGGCCAAGATTGATCTTTCCCAAACGATGTCGTCTCAATTAGATGAGAGACCTGCCCTCCTCCATTAGATCTC
This sequence comes from Nicotiana noctiflora, assembly GCA_032618575.1. Lineage (NCBI taxonomy): Eukaryota > Viridiplantae > Streptophyta > Magnoliopsida > Solanales > Solanaceae > Nicotiana > Nicotiana noctiflora. The sequence goes on from JASVEL010010920.1 coordinate 34,794, forward strand.
TCAGTATGAACGGGCCAGATTCAATCTTAGATTAATTAATCAACTAATCTCCGGGTAAATCCTCAACCGTTAGATTTGGAGAGATGAACGGATGGGATCATTTCACCATAAATCATTTGGACCGGATCTCTTTGGGCCAATGTGTTTGGGCCAACATTTTCAGATTCTTAGCCCAAATTATTGTATTTTTGTATTTCCCTTGTATTTAATTATTTTTTGTGGTAATTTCTTTGTATTTCATTTTTTTCTTTCTGTATTATTTAATTTATTCAATTTCCTACTTCCACTAATTTTCTGATATTTTTTGCCAATTTTCTACTAATTTTCCCTTAATTTCTGCCATTAATGCTTATTTTTTGTTAATTATCTTTTTAACTACTTAATGTATTTAACCTATTTTTTTTTTAATTTTCTAGTTTTAAACTACTTAATGTATTTAACCTATTTTTTTTTTTAATTTTCTAGTTTTAACCTCTAATTATTCAATCACACACATATATCTAATTTCAATCAAGACATAATTGCACCCAAAAATATTATATATTTTAATTTTGGAATTTATTGCTTACGGTAAAAATCACGTGCTCACAATGAGAAAGTTCTAAGTCTGATCCTCTTATCGGAATCCCTTCCGCTATGTTTGCTATAAAATTGCCTAAGTCTTCTCTACCGATGTAACGACCCGGCCGGTCGTTTTAGAAAATTACGCCCCAATCCCCAATTTAACTGTTTCCCTAAGTACATTTCTGCTATTGTGGTTTGCCGGGAGAGTCGGTCCTGAAATTTGGAGTATTTTGGGACACTTAGTCCCTAAATAAGAGCTTTAAAGATAGAAAATGATCTGCAACCGGAACAGTATTAAGACGATCTCGGAACAGAAATCCGATGGTTCCATTAGCTCCGTTTGGTGATTTCAGGGTTGGGAGCGCGTTCGGAATGTATTTTGGAGGTCCTTAGCTCAATTAGGCTTGAAATGCCAAAGTTTGAAATTTTGGCGAATCCGAACGATAGGTGAGATTTTGATCCGGGGGTCGGAATGGAATTCCGACAATTTCTGTAGCTTCGTTATGTGATTTTGGATATGTCCGCAAATTTTCAGGTCATTCGGACGTAGTTTGGTCGGGTTTTTGATCGAATGTGCAATTCGGAAAGTTTTAAGAAATTTAGGCTTGAATTCGATGTGAATTATGGGTTTTGATGTTGTTAGACGTGTTTTTATGATTGGAACAAGTCCGTATCGTGTTTTATAATATGTTGGTGGTTTTCGTTGGGGTCCCGGGGGCCTCGGGGTGTTTTCGGATGGTTAAACGGGAGAAAACGTGAAAAAAATTGCAGGTTTGGGTTCTGTTTTGTTGTTTTCGCTCCTGCGGAAATGGGAGCGCAGGAGCGAGTCCGCAGGAGCGGAAGTGATCGCTGAAGCGGATCCTGGTCCGCAGAGGCGGCATCGCTGATGCGGAAAGAGGATCGCAGAAGCGGTCCAGGGTCGCGAACGGGAGTTCCGCAGAAGCGGAATATTGACCGCTTAAGCGAGTCCGCAGGAGCGGACTCCGAGGCGCGGAAGCGGAATGTTCCGCAAGTGCGGAAGAGATTTCGCAGAAGCGGCCTCGCGGAAGCGACTCTAGGCTCGCAGAAGCGAAATGGGCCAGCCAGGCCTGGAGTTCGCAGAAGCGACCACGTGGTCGCAGAAGCGGTTCCGTAGAGGCGGAAATGGTCCGCAGAAGCGAAAATCGCAGATGATTAATTGTATCAGAAGTTAGAAAATTTCAGAAACATTTCACATTTGGGGTCTCGGCTTAAGAGGCGATTTGGGCAATTTTTGAGGGAGATTCAATGCAAATCATCAGGTAATCATCTATGGACTCATCTTATGATTAGTATTGATAATATTATGCAATTATATCATGAAAATGGAGGAATTTGGGGTAATTTATGGAGGATTTAGCCCTAGGCCTAAAATTTAGGAAATCTTTGATTTGAATGGGTAAAGGGAGTCTGATTTCGATAAATTTTATATGCACGGACTCGTATTGAGATAAGGAACCCGAATATATAATTTTCGTGATTTTTCGATAAGCGTACCGAAAGTCAGGTTTTGGCAACTTGTGGGTTTTGGTGTGTTTTGAGTTATTTTGATTGGGTAATGCCCAATTGGCCTATTTTGATGTGATTCTATTGATTTTTATCAGATACTACACTTGTGGAGGCCGACATTCGCGGCAAGAGGGTTATTTCTTAGCGGTTTTGTACCGGAATTGAGGTAAGTGGCTTGTCTAACCTCGTGTGGGGGACTTTCACCCCTAGGATATTATGTGATACTTTAAATGCCTTGTACGCGAGGTGACGGGCGTGTACATGCGCTGGTTGTTGAACACATACTTTACTTAAAATGCTCGATGAGTGATATTCTTGTTTTTAGCTGTTAAATTCGATATTCCTACCCGGTAGCAGTTAGAAAAGCATGATTAGGTAGTATTCAACTATCTAGTTGCCTAATTGTCTTATTTGTGTTTTCTTGGTAATCGCTGGCGCTGTTTATCGACGAAGTTATAGTTAAGCATATTATATTTCTCTCTGGGTATTCCTTTACTTGTATTGTTGTGGACTACGGGTTCGATTCCCGAGATCCTGAGATTTATTGAAATGTCGACTACGATTGGTAGGGACTACGGGTTCGATTCCCGAGATCCTGAGTTATTGGTAGGGACTACGGGTTCAATTCCCGAGATCCCGAGTTATTGGTAGGGACTACGGGTTCGATTCCCGAGATCCTGAGTTATTGGTAGGGACTGCGGGTTCGATTCCCGAGATCCTGAGTTATTTGTAGGGACTGCGGGTTCGATTCCCGGAGATCCCGAGTTATTGATTATTTATCGAGACATGGGCTGCGGGTTCGATTCCCGGAGACCCAGAGGTATTGTCAATGGGACGGTGGGTCCGATTCCCACAAGTCCTGGACGTGTTTTATTGAGTTGGTTATTTGTTGTTAGCTTAATTGTAGACGGTTGCAGTAATCATTTTATTGTTGTTATTGCGGGAGTTATTATCATTTAAACTGTTTATTATTGTTATCATCACTATATTATTGTTTCTCAGTAGGGCCCTGACCTTCCTCGTCACTACTCCATCGAGGTTAGGCTTGGCACTTACCTGAGTACCACCGTGGTGTACTCATGCTACTCTTCTGCACACTTTTGTTGTGCAGATCCAGGTACATCGGGGCAGGCTCATATTAGGTGATTCAGCAGTATTTTGGGAGACCTCGAGGTATGATCTGCCACGTCCGCGGATCCGGAGGCCTTCCTTCTATTCTGATAGTATTAGTAGATGTTTTCTCTCATGTCTTTGTTAGATACTCTTCACACATAGAGCCACAGTTATATTCTCTCTTTTAGTCTGTGTTGCCCGTGGGATTCCGGGTCTTGGTGGTGTTTTATACAGTGTGTTGACGAGTGTATGTGCTAAGCGGCACGGATTAGATTCCTATTTATATTGTTTTCCGCTATTTCTTGTTTAAAGTTCATAGACTTGTATATTCCACAACGTGTTAGGCTTACCTAGTCGTGGGGACTGGGTGCCATCACGACATGTTCACGATTGGTAAACTAGGGTCGTGAAAAGTTGGTATCAAAGCTCTAGGTTCGTAGGAGTCACGGGACACAGACCGTTTACTTAGATTCTCGCTGATCGATATAGTGACGTCTGTGAGCACGTGATTTTTGTCCTACGTGAGAATCACTCCCAAAAACTCAAAATAAAATAGTTTTTTGTCGTTTGCAATTGTTGTAAATTTTGTGTTATTTTTCTTTTATTGTTTGTATTTTTGTGCGTGCATGTTTATATGTTAAGTTAATGAAAATATAAAAAATATGCATTTAGGATTTAATTTTTATAATTAGAACTAATTAAGTTTGTCTTACAAAAATAAAAATCACAAAAATATGTATTTTTTTTTATTTTTATTTTTATTTAATATCGAAATTGTGTGATTTTATTTTAATTGGTGTTTAATTTTGTGTGATAATTATTATTAAATATCGATTAGTATTTTAAGTTAATTTGGGGGTTTTATAATTAGGACTTATTATAATGCTAAAAAAAAAGGCATGAACATGCATTCACGTTTCAAGGATTTGTTGAAAACAAAAAAAAAAAATTATGCTAGCCTTTCTTGATGGTGATTATGCACTAATATTCCATGTAACATTGAGTATTAAAGTAAGGTATATTAAATTGGCAATTTGGAGTAATACATGTGGGAATCAAGGTGGTGCATCACATGTCAAGAAAAAAGTACGTTAGTTTATTAAAGTTGGTCAAAAAAGTTTGAGGCAAAGGGGTCCATTGCACATTATGTCTTTTTTTCAAATTGCGGAAGAATGCATTTTTGAATGTGACTTTATCAACGTGCATAACATACTACTATGGAAAAATGAAAAGTTATATTTTTATAATCAAAGCATGATGTGAGAGAAAGGAAAAGCTGGACAAATGCACTATCAAATGCACGCCTGTCTCAACTTTCTTCAGGCGCGTTTGTTTCAAATGGAATCTGCATAATATCGACAAATAAAATGGCCAGCTGCCAAGCATGGAGAAAAGACCTAAAAGCTATTATTAAATCCAAAAGCATGGCGCAAAGCCATAGCTGCAGGTGGGACGGCTGAGATTTTGAAATGAACGCATGCTTCTACACAGTTAAAGGGGTACAAGAATAAACAAGTTGTAAAGGAAAAGAAAAAAAAACTTGTTCTTTAAATAGAACTGAGAGGATCTTAAGCAGAGGAGAACACACTGACAGATAGACTCACTGGCAGTATACATTCACACACAGAAACTCTCTCTGGAAAATATTCACACTGCTTCAAATATACAAAACTAGCAGAGTAGTTTTTTTTTTCTTGAGAAACATACACACATACAGGAGATTCATAAATACATTCTCTGAAAAATACACACACAGAACATTCTCATTGGAATACATACACTCACATTGAGAAACACAGAGGGATACACAGGCTGAGATAGATTCTGAAAATAGTTTTCTGAAAACAGCTTTTCTTATTGCTACTGGGTTTCCTGTTGGGTGTTTGAATACTGTTTCACTAGTGTCTTGGTTTTTCTATTGGTTTGAAAATTCCTGGGCTTTCCTGTTTGGAGTTTAAAACATTCCCTGGAATTTTCCTGCTGTTTTGCTACTGTTTCTGCCGGGTTTTTATTGGGAATTTGACTGCTGGTGTTGCTGTTCCGTAGCTGTTACTGTTGAGTTTCTGCCACTGACTTCCTCTATTGCTCTTGAATTCCAGGTACACAATTTCGATTTCATTGTTGGTGTAAACTTGAAATTAAGCTGGAAATGAGAATGCTTGCCGGTTTTATGCTTTGGACCACTACATTTCAACTTCAAAATTAGATTAGATCTTCTATATGTGTGTTCATTAGCCTTGTAAAGCATATTGGTATAACTAGAATCGCTGTATGTTTCGATTTAAATCATGAGTTGTGAAATCGAACCAACCTATTAGTTAGCATGTAAATCTGCTTAATTTTAGTATTATGTTTGAATTACTGTCACAAGTTTGTAGTAACTAAAGTTTTAAATAGAGTTTGAGTTAGCTTCGAAATAAGTATGCTTTACAAGTTTGTAGTAACAGTGGTTCGTAGTAAAATTTTAGCGTAAGGACAAATTTTATTCCTTTACAAATTTGTAATAACAGCAATTGGTTTCAAAAAAAAAAAAAAACTTTAGAGTTAACTTTGCAATTCGTTAGTGAGTATCAACTGTCCTAATTTTACAAGTCGCGTGCAAATGAATTCTCGATCTAGTTCGGTAATAGAGTTCGAGATGTATTAAAATTAGGATATATACACTCGTGTCTCAATTAAGAGCTTTTATTTGAACCAGATGCAATCCCGTTAAGAGTTTTTATTTGGCCCTAAGTCAACAAGTCATGGAATAGGAAATCATTGTTGCACATGTTTAAATAAAAAGAAAAACGACAAAACTGTGCATCTTTACATAAATTAAATTCTTGTTTAATCTAGAAATCATTATTATCGGCATAGTTTCAAAGTAATCTGGACCCCCTTTTTTTATTTATTCACCTATCTGTCAAAAGTCCGAATCTATGTTGTAATTAGTCTTTCTTTTGGTATGGTTTCAAATCAATAGAGCGGTTTAAAGTTTTAATTAGAGCATTAATTTATAAACATGTATAAAAATCAGGTATTTCTAGCCATTTATAATAATTGAAGCGACCGTGCTAGAACCACGGGATTCGGGGGTGCCTAACACCTTCCCTCGGGTCAACAGAATTCCTTACTTAGAATTTCTGGTTCGCAGACTTCATTTGGAAAGTCGAAATTTCCTCGATTCGGGATTTAAATAAAACGGTGACTTGGGACACCTTAATTTATTCCAAGTGGCGACTCTGAAATAAATAAAAATAATCTCGTTTCGAATATTGTCACTTAAATTGGAAAAACTCCCTCGCGCTCCTACCCCGGGTAGCGGGCGCGCCAAAAGGAGGTGTGACAACGTCTGTATTTATCTACGGGGGACTATGTAACTGTTTAGGAAACTCTTCAATTCTTTGAATTCCTTATCGTGCGCCATTTATTCGGTTAGAGCCTATGTCATATGTTCTTTTGCATCCACTCGTGTATTGAAATTGCGCACTCGGTATCAAGTATGCGCCGACGGTTCGTGATGCTGCAGAGGGATTTCAAGGGAGTCAAGAATTTACTCAACCATTGTTACCGCGTGTCATCCATATCGATAATGCAAGAGAATTGAGAGATCTTCAATTGTGCACATGGGGGTGCACTAGATTCCGACATTCGATTGATAAGTACGGTCTTGAGAAGACTTACTTAACTACCAAATCGTCACAACAATGGTAAAAAATTACAAGGTGGATGTAGATCTAAAGATAGTTGGTGGTAATAAAGACTATATGGTTCACATGAGATATCTATTTAGCGAAGGATTCAGACAGCAGAGATACTGGGGGGAAATGAGTTTAACTGTCTTAAGAAGGACATGTACCAAACGAATGTCTTTGGATTGTCTTATGATGAAAATGTATGAATGTTAAAGGCTAATATCATGGATTAGCAAGATGTATCTTAAGGCTTCGTGTCAAGTGAAAGGATTTCACTATCAACGATCTAATTATAGGTCATGTGTCATATCATATTTGGCCTGCGATGTATTTAGGTGTTATTCAAAAGTTCTTGAAAACTTGCGGATGGGCAAGAGTTGAGGCTCGTATGGTATAATGTTGGGACTTTATATGTTCCTGTGTCCCTAATAAACTCTGCATTTTATTATCAGCAGGGAAATATTTGACAAAGGCTACATGGTGCTTCGTGGGCGTGTGAGAATCATAGTATGTTTTAAGATGTTGTTGGTAGAGAATGCTCGGTGCATGGAGCGAGAAGATGTTTGGTTGTATTGGGATGAGGTCATACCCTATGATGTTAGGGTGCTAATAGAGCACATGTGGTTATATTCGTTGGATCAAGTCAATTGCAGCTGAATAATAGTAAATGACTCGAGAGAATGGTTCTAATGTGTTCGAGAGTCGTGTAATAGTGGCTTTGGGCTAAGTGGGAGAGTCCCACCACTTAAGATTGGGTTGCATGGTTAATTACCCGTGTGAATTCTGGATATTAGCGTATTAATGGAGTATTGCAGCTACGGAAAAAGACCATGAGTGGTAATTTAAGTACATGAATTGTTGAATGCATGTTATGGTTAGCCTTACTGGCTCATGTTCAAACTTGAGGGAAAAATTTATGATTTATGCCTCGTATAGGTGCAGGCTTCGCGGGAAGTGATTCCGCTGGGTGCTTTATCGAGAGGGTATTCATATGTTATAAAGAAATTCAGTAGAGTTGGTTGCGTATCGGGGCAAGTTAGAACCGGATGGTTCTCAATAGCGGTCCTAGTGAATTCAAGAGGTAAAGTGTGGTGCCTGATAATTCTGAATCTATAAGTACGGTTGAGGCTCAAGCTTTTGAAGCAACTTATGAAGAAAGGCACAAAACGATCTATGATGTTTTGACTTGTGGTGTAGTATTTGAGAGACATGAAATGGTCGTCGTTCTTGAGATAGCATGGCCTCATGATTTAAGGTCACTCGGGGTAAGTGCGGTAGGAATAAGTTAGGTATTGAAGGAAGATATTAACATTTCTAAGGCAATCAAGGATAACCTGGAAGGAAGTAGATTGATCAGCCATAGTTGAGTTGGCGTATTGGTGTCAATGATCGATTCATGCAACGTGATCGAATTATGCATGTGATTTGTGGCGGTGCATTTGAGACTTGTCGGCCACAGTGATTGATGTAATTCTAAAGTATTCTTCTGTTAAGGGCCTGTTATGAGTAGGCAGATCTCGGAAAGGGTTATGGTGGCTTGGACCACTACTTAGAGATTGGCATATTCAACGGTTATGAGAACTCACCGTGTGTTGCTATAGTTCTCCTAAAATGAGTTAAATGGAAGGTCTTATGTGATGAAGTATTAGCCTATCGTCAGTTCTAGAGCTATGATGGAAATTGTGTCTATCGTATATCGGCACGTGGGGTGCAGCGAGTAGTATGAAATTTGAAGTAAGGACCAAGGTCACAGTTTGGTCAATGAATGTGATATAAAGAGCTCGGATGAGCAGGGAAAGAGTGTCGGTGTTTTGAGTAAGATGGGTATTAGCATCGGTATCATTTGAGGTCGGTGTTCTATGAGAAAGGCTTTGCATCCCGGTTAGGGACTCCTGATCGCTTTTCAGGGTTAGTGCAGCCGGTGGGTTGATGTGCAAGCCCGTTTAATTATTCGGAAGATGGTGGGAGCTTGACCCACAAGAAGATTGTATAGGTGTGACTTGTAGTCACTTGATTGGTTAGAAATTTAAACCAAGAATGAGGATTTTGGTGATATCATCCCTTTGAGAACTTATGTCTTGAGGGCACTCTGCTTATTGGGTTATAGACCTGTGAAATATTATTGACTTAGCTTGGCACGACCAGGATAGACTTAAGGTCGGTGGGTAGATTTAGATGTGAAAGTGAGCCTTGCATCGGGCCATTTGTGCTTCTTCCAGCAATGCGCCCTTTATGAAGGGATAGTCGCGGTCTTATTTCGCGGTTAGTTAATTCAAGTAAAGATATATTGCAACGTATGAGTGTGCGACGGCTTGGTAAGTTCCTTATGTGTTGAGGTTCCGCTCGGCGGTGATGTTATATGAGCATGATGGCTCTTGAGGCTCATATCTTATGTCGCACCTCAATTGTGCTTGAGTTCATAGCCTATAGCGCTATATGTTTTCATTGAGTCTGATATCATGCACCTTAGTGTGCTTATGATCGATATTCAGTATTTTGATCTGACGAGCTATTCAGCTCGACATATGACTCCTTGTGTGAGTCTATATTGTTGGGATCGGATGGCGCGCCGCCATGGTTATATTGTTGGGATCGGGTGGCACGCCGCCATGGTTATATTTTTGGGATCGGGTGGCACGCCGCCATGGGTATACTCTTGGGATCGGGTTGCACGCCGCAACGGTGTGATGTTTATTTCAGTATCTATAATTTCTTGTATGTGTTCTGTTTCCTATTTTTCTGAGGAGGTCCATGATAGTGTGAGAGTTGAGTAGTTCTCTCTAGTGTTCGCCTTTCTTTTGTACCACGTACGAATTAATAGCCTACTAGCACATTGTATCATCTTGTGGGACTTTTGATTATGTCTGATGTGGCTTATCGCCTGAGCAGTTCGTACTGGGTGAGATGAGATTATGTGATTTGGGGTCAGTGCAAACCGATTATATGAAGTATATTATAGAGGAAAGGATCATCCTCTAGTTTAGGACAAGGTAATGGATCCTGTCAGGAGTATAGACCCAATGAATTGTTGATTCAGTAGTTGGTTATGGATATCGGCACATCTCTTCCGTCGTGTCAGTATTGTAAAAGTTGGAACGAGACCTATGTAGATCGTGAGGTGCAATGGGAGCATCCGATTCGTTGAATTTTTGGCTAATTTGATCATAAAATATTATCGTGGTCCTGTGGATTTTGTGTTGTAAGGTAAGAATCCAGCAAGGTTATGTAGTCATGTTTGAGGACGGCGTTTGAGGAATATTGAGTGATCTCTTGATGAAAACAAGCCTGACACAAAATTTCGGATGTTGGAATTAAGCTCTAAGACTTAATTGTTTGAACAAGAGGGAATATCTTCAGATTATATCAGGCTAATGTGCCCAGCTGAGTCCTAGATTTATTGGCCCTTTTGAGATTTTGAGGCGTATTGGGGAGTTTGCCTATGAGTTAGCCTTACCTCCTAATCTAGCTGGAGTTCACCCCGTATTTCATGTCTTCATGCTCCGGAGGTACCATGGTGACCTGTCGCATGCGTTGGATTTCACTTCTGTTCAGCTAGACAAGGATCTGTCTTATGTTGAGGAGCCAGTAGCCATTCTAGACAGGCAAGTCAGAAAGCTAAGGTCAAAGAACATCGCTTCGGTAAAGGTTCAGTGGCGGGGCCAGCCGGTCGAGGAGGCGACTTGGGAGACCGAGCAGGATATGCGCGGCCAGTACCCTCATCTTTTCACTACTCCAGGTATGTTTTCTATGCTCGTTCGAGGACGAACGAATCTTTTAAGGGTGGGAAGATATAACGGCCCGGCCGGTCGTTTTAGAAAATTATGCCCCAATCCCCAATTTAACTGTTTCCCTAAGTACATTTCTGCTATTGTGGTTTGCCGGGAGAGTCGGTCCTGAAATTTGGAGTATTTTGGGATACTTAGTCCCCAAATGAGAGCTTTAAAGATAGAAAATGATCCGCAACCGGAACAGTGTTAAGACAAACTCGGAACGGAAATCCGATGGTTCCATTAGCTCCGTTGGGTGATTTCGGGGTTGGGAGCGCGTTCGGAATGTATTTTGGAGGTCCTTAGCTCAATTAGGCTTGAAATGCCGAAGTTTGAAATTTTGGCGAATCCGAACGATAGGTGAGATTTTGATCCGGGGTCGGAATGGAATTCCGACAATTTCTATAGCTTCGTTATGTGATTTTGGATTTGTCCGCAAATTTTCAGGTCATTCGGACGTCGTTTGGTCGGATTTTTTATCGAATGTGCAATTCAGAAAGTTTTAAGAAATTTAGGCTTGAATTCGATGTGAATTATGGGTTTTGATGTTGTTAGACGTGTTTTTATGATTGGAACAAGTCCGTATTGTGTTTTAGAATATGTTGGTGGTTTTCGTTGGGGTCCCGGGGGCCTCGGGGTGTTTTCGGATGGTTAAACGGGAGAAAACTTGAAAAAAATTGCAGGTTTGGGTTCTGTTTTGTTGTTTTCGCTCCTGCGGAAATGGGAGCGCAGGAGCGAGTCCGCAGGAGCGGACAAGGTGAACGCAGGAGCGGAAGTGATCGCTGAAGCGGACCCTGGTCCGCAGAGGCGGCATCGCTGATGCGGAAAGAGAATCGCAGAAGCGGTCCGGGGTCGCGAAGGGGAGTTCCGCAGAAGCGGAATATTGACCGCTTAAGCGAGTTCGCAGGAGCGGACTCCGAGGCGCGGAAGCGGAATGTTCCGCAGAAGCGGAAGAGATTTCGTAGAAGCGGCCTCGCGGAAGCGACCCTAGGCTCGCAGAAGCGAAATGGGCCAGCCAGGCCTGGAGTTCGCAGAAGCGACCACGTGGTCGCAGAAGCGGTTCCGCAGAGGCGGAAATGGTCCGCAGAAGCGACAATCGCAGATGATTAATTGTATCAGAAGTTAGAAAATTTCAGAAACATTTCACATTTGGGGTCTCGGCTTAAGAGGCGATTTGGGCAATTTTTGAGGGAGATTCAATGGAAATCATCAGGTAATCATCTATGGACTCATCTTATGATTAGTATTGATAATATTATGCAATTATATCATGAAAATGGAGGAATTTGGGGTAATTTATGGAGGATTTAGCCCTAGGCCTAAAATTTAGGAAATCTTTGATTTGAATGGGCAAACGGAGTCCGATTTCGATAAATTTTATATGCACGGACTCGTATTGAGATAAAGAACCCGAATATATAATTTTCGTGATTTTTCGATAAGTGTACCAAAAGTCGGGTTTTGGCAACTTGTGGGTTTTGGTGTGTTTTGAGTTATTTTGATTGGGTAATGCTCAATTGGCATATTTTGATGTGATTCTATTGATTTTTATCATATACTACACTTGTGGAGGCCGACATTCGCGGCAAGAGGGTTATTTCTTAGCGGTTTTGTACTGGAATTGAGGTAAGTGGCTTGTCTAACCTCGTGTGGGGGACTTTCACCCCTAGGATATTATGTGATACTTTAAATGCCTTGTACGCGAGGTGACGGGCGTGTACATGCGCTGGTTGTTGAACACATACTTTACTTAAAATGCTCGATGAGTGATATTCCTGTTTTTAGTTGTTAAATTCGATATTCCTACCCGGTAGCAGTTAGAAAAGCATGATTAGGTAGTATTCAACTGTCTAGTTGCCTAATTGTCTTACTTGAGTTTTCTTGGTAATCGCTGGCGCTGTTTATCGGTGAAGTTATAGTTAAGCATATTATATTTCTCTCTGTGTATTCCTTTACTTGCTGTGTTTGTGGACTGCGGGTTCAATTTCCGGAGATCCCAGGGCTGTGGGTTCGATTCCCAGAGACCCGGAGTGATAATCATGTGGACTGCGGGTTCGATTCCCAGAGATCCTGAGATTTATTGAAATGTGGACTACGGGTTCGATTCTCGAGATCCCGAGTTATTGGTAGGGACTACGGGTTCGATTCCCGAGATCCCGAGTTATTGGTAGGGACTACGGGTTCGATTCCCGATATCCTGAGTTATTGGTAGGGACTACAGGTTCGATTCCCGGAGATCCTGAGCTATTGATTATTTATTGAGACATGGGCTGCGGGTTCGATTCCCGGAGACCCAGAGGTACTGTCAATGGGATGGTGGGTCCGATTCCCACAAGTCCTGGACGTGTTTTATTGAGTTGGTTATTTGTTGTTAGCTTATTTGTAGACGGTTGCAGTAATCATTTTATTCTTGTTATTGCGGGAGTTATTATCATTTAAACTGTTTATTATTGTTATCATCACTATATTATTGTTTCTCAGTAGGGCCCCGACCTTCCTCGTCACTACTCCATCAAGGTTAGGCTTGGCACTTACTGAGTACCGCCGTGGTGTACTCATGCTACTCTTCTGCACACTTTTGTTGTGCAGATCCAGGTACATCGGGGCAGGCTCATATTAGGTGATTCAGCAGCATTTTGGGAGACCTCGAGGTATGATCTGCTACGTCCGCGGATCCGGAGGCCTTCCTTCTATTCTGATAGTATTATATTAGTAGATGTTTTCTCTCATGTCGTTGTTAGATACTCTTCAACATAGAGCCACAGTTGTATACTCTCTTTTAGTCCGTGTTGCCCGTGGGATTCCGGGTCTTGGTGGTGTTTTATACAGTGTGTTGACGAGTGTATGTGCCAAGCGGCACGGATTACATTCCTATTTATATTATTTTTCCGCTATTTCTTATTTAAAGTTCATAGACATGTATATTCCACAACGTGTTAGGCTTACCTAGTCGTGGGGACTGGGTGCCATCACGACATGTTCACGATTGGTGAACTAGGGTCGTGACAACCGATTGTCACACCTCCTTTTTTCGCTTACCCGCGAGGGCGCGAGTGGAGTTTTTCCAATTAAAGGACAGTCGAAATGGGATTTATTTATTTAATTCAGAGTTTCCACTTGAGATATTAATGGTGTCCCAAGTCACCAATTGAATCCCGAATGGAGGAAAAGAATGACTCTGTTAGCAGTCCGCGAACCAGAAATCCGGATAAGGAATTCCGTTAACCCGGTAGAAGGTGTTAGGCATTCCCGAATTCTGTGGTTCTAGCACGGTCGCTTAATTATCATATTTCGGCTTAAATTATCTGATTTTTAACAATTATGAACTTATGTGCTAACTATTACTTCAAACCGCTTTTATCACTTATTATATGGGAAGAGGATTGCAACGTCATGAGAATGCATCTCGAATTTCGTCACATAAATGTGTCCGCAACTTTTTGATGCATTCCGACTTCATTGAGATTTTGATTAGGGGCACATAAATGTGTACCCGAGTTTAGGGAGGTAATTTTATTAAGTACGCGCCTAAAGATGCTAGCGCGTTATTACTTTTAGAATGCCGTGAAATTCGCTAGATGGCATGTCTCGTAATCTAAGTATTTTTAATATATGTATACTTAGGAGGACCCCGTGATTGTGTATTTTTAGTATGGCAAGGATCATCTCACTTTTATTAAAGTTCTTACCTAAATAACTAAATTTTTATTTATTTGTCTCTGACGATTAATTAATTTACGAGTACAAGTTTAAATCCCGAATTCAATTTCTAGTTCGAGTAGGAAGAGAGAATCCATTTAACTTGTACCTTGCAATTTACTTCAAAATCCAATATCATATTTATCAATTAATTTATGTATCTGGGCTTTTATTTAAGATTGTTACTATACTAGACCTTTTACCCTCCCTAAAAGAAATGGCTTCAACATAGCCTTTTCTTTTCAGGCCTAAATTTGAATCCAATATAGAGGAATTGTATAAAACTTTTAACTACATAATCTAATTCTATATACAAATTACTAAAGCTTAATTTACAGTTATACTAAGATGTTACTAATAATAGTCAAAGCTGCAAATGAACTAACAAAACTTTCTATTAACCTTGTTCTTTTAATAATCTATGCCTAAAGTGATTACTCTAATTCTTTTACCCAAATTGCTAGTTTCATTCTTTGCTCATAACAATCTGCTTTATTTTTTGCCATAACCTGTGATTTACCTCTAATTTAACCTGTGCTCATAATAAACTGTTATATCAACATATGAAAATGTTAACATAACCATGTGCTTTACCTCTAATTTTGACAGGATATCACACATTAGAGATCTAAATTCATGCTCAGCTAGTTGCTTCCAATTAACTAACTGATAGTACACCTACTAAACTTAAACAAATCACATATATTAAACACTGTCCCAAAGGTATTAGTATCAATGCTAAGACAGTGAACTCAACAAGACGAAAGAGTTGACATAATAGCAGGCTTGCTGACAGTAGATACCTTAGTCGAAAATGTTCGAGACACATGTTTATCTTGCCTTAATATACACATTGGTTTCATCAGAAGCTAAAAATCAGTTACTTCTTATCTTTCCACATAAAATGTTGACAAATATTGACTGTACCGAAGCTATAACTAAGTACCCACAGGTTTAAGCAGTCCCAAAAACATTCCACTTGACTACATTCTAATCGTAATTACTCTATGAATCTAAATGCATTTAATTAACACTACAGCAAGGCCCAAACATGGATGATTGCCAGGAAAAATAAATGGGGAATTGTATTGCATTTCCACTTCATACTACATTATGTTGAACTTGACCCCACTTTGTGGGAACATACTGGGTAGTTGTTGTTGTTGTACTACATTATGTTGAACTTGAGAATGTGTACCTGGAATATAATGAAAAAAGAGGGGAAGCAAGGATTAGTAGTAGCAGTAACAACCAGCAGCAGCAACAGACCAGTTTCAAGACAGTAACAAGTCCCAAAAATGCCAATTTACACCTTAGAAATATCAAATGCAATTGCAAACAGCAACAGAAGAAACCAACAGTAAAATGACAATAATTTCTGGTTTTAAACACTTTAAGGAAAGGAAATTTCAGACCCAAAGTGAAACACAATTACTTCTCAAATGACTTCACTCTCAGTATTCACTCTTAGAAATCTCTTTGTTTATTCAGTATATGTGAATGTATATCCTTTCAAAGGTGTGTTCTATTCTCAGTGTATGAAAAGTCTCTATATCTCTCTGTTTTTCCTTTCTCTCAAGTGTATTCTCTTCTTCTTCTGTTTTTTAGTCTTAAGTCTTAATGTCCTTTTATAGACCAAAAATCAGAACCAGCAGCCTCTTTTTAATTATTTTAACTACTGTCCAGCCCACTCAGCATTGTTTAAACATGGTTTTTCCATTTAAAAATCTAAAGTTTAATAACTAATGGAATACCTAGCTACCTTACAGATTCCACCAACTCTTTTTTATGTGCAGTGCACATTTTTATTATAAAAATGAAGATAATTCTGGTTTCCACTACCTAATGTTTAAACATACTGTAATTTTTAGTAGTGGACAGCCCCTTCTTAGTCTGCATTAACAATTCCCCCATCAATTTCATTATACTAATTCTTAGCCACCAACAAACTATAGCAACTATCCAATTCTGTTTATTATTTAAGTCTATGGCTTAAAATCAGAACCCCAAACAGACTTAAAGTGAGAACCCTGATTCAAAAGGGCGTTGCATTGCTGGAAATTAACTCTTACAGACATGGGATTAAGGCAACTAGGTTTGGGAAATGCAGATTGGATTCATATTGGATTCATATGTGTAAGAACCACACAAAAATAACAAATGACCATAATTAATCAGGGATGAAAGTTTAAGAAACAATTCACGACAATTCTGAACCAAATAAAGTGCATCATCACTACAATGCACTCTATGGTAGACTGAAAACAACACAATGATGAACAAACAAAGAAAATGAACACAAACATCATACAAATTAAAACAATTTGAACCATGATAAAACAAACAGATGATTACAAGAATAATTTACAGTTTTACACAAAACCAATTGCTACTCGACTGGTTTGAATCAAACAGAATAAAAGAAACAATAAAATCCAAAGTTTAAACAAGAACATTTGATACTAACAAAAATAGGAAAGGGGTAGACATGAATCCAGTGAAACAAATCAGAGAAAGAAACAGAAGAAAAGGGAAACCTACCATTTCAAGATCAGGGCTCGAACCTTCAAGATTTTTTTTTTTGGATTTGTGACCAATACGGACCCCAGTCGAGTGTTCTTGAACAAGAACACTCAACTAGGGTCGATTTTACGATAAATATTAATTCCTTATGCTCGTCTTTGAGAGTCTCTGATTCGGGACTTTTTGGGACCATTCGAAGGAAAACAAATAGAATCCATGCAAGGGGAAGTTGAGGTGTATACGAGGTGAGGTTTTGGGGTGATTATCTAAGGGTTCGTGTTTGGATCGAATCTTCAAATGAAGATTCGATAAGTTTGAGGATGATTTGAGGTTAGCCAGTAGGGGGATTGAAACGAGGAGGTTGAGAAGAGTTAAGGGTGTAAGTCTGGTGGCCGGCGGCGTCGTTGCCGCCGAGTTTTCAGGCGAGGTGAGAGGGGGCGGCGCTAGGGTTTGAGGCAAGGGTGTTAGTTTCCTCACGATGAATGAGAAAGGTGTTTGGATCGGGGGGGAGGGGGGGCTGCGGTAGAGATTAGGATTATATACCAGGTGTAAGATGAGATCCTGGTCGTTGGATCAAATGGGACTGATGGCCAGGATTCCTTAACAAAAGACAAACGGCGTCGTCTCAAATAAATGAGATTGGGTCCATCTCATGGGTGAACGGGTCAGGCTAAACCGGAAGCTTCAGGCCGTCGGATGATGATCAAATGGAGGGCTGAGATTCGATATAACCAATCGACGTAGTTGGTTGGTCTCCAGAGATGGGAATGGACTGGGCTAATGGGGAATTTTGGGCCTATTTGAACGGTCCAGTCCGCATTTTTCATTTTTTTGTATTCTTTTTTTGTTTTAATTCCTAATTAAAGACCAAAAATCCTAGATTAAATCATGAAATTAACTTTACAAATTCTAATTAACCCCTAATAATGATTACGACACAAAATTAAACACTGATAAAAATCAAACCACACAATTTGAATATTAAATGCTAAAAGGAAAATGCATGATACATATTATGTATTATTTCTAATTGTAAAGCTAAATCTAAAAATGCAATATATATTTTTTGTATTGTTCTATTAATTTAAACAACAAAACACGCACACACGGACTTAAACGATCACAAAATATCATGAGAAACTCACAAATATGTATAACAATAAAATAAGACAACTTTGATTTTGATTTCTTTGGGAGTAATTCGTGTAAGGCAAAAATCATGTGCTCACAGCTGCCCCTCTTTGCGCGGAAACATGAAGAGTTTTTGTGCAAAGATAAGTGAGCGGATACAAGCGATTTTTGCCCGTTTGAGCACTCCGTGTGAAGCATTTTGAAAAGATTTTGACTGAGCCTTTGCTTCGGGAGGCCTCCTACATATCCTGGGCTAAACAGGAACCAGGTCAATGTAGTTCGGGAAGTTTTGGTATCTGGGAATACCAAGGGATTGCGGTTCCACTATTACTGCTACTGCATGTCGTTACCACTGCTTTACTAATCTCCTTATTACACCGTGCTAAAAGTGAAAAACAAGAAGCTAAGATAGCCTACGAATCATAAGATCTCGTCTAACTTCAACTTATTCATGTCGCCTTGCCTTCTTGTCGTCTTGTGATTCTTCCAGTGCTTTCTTTCAAGAACTTTGAGGTAGCTCTGGCCATTGCTTCTTTGAACATCAGTTTTCCTCATTTTGCTCAATCTGCTGTGGATATAGTTTTCTCTGTCAAGTCTGCTATGTTGAGGGGGTAAACAAAGTTTGAAGGTTGTTCCTCTCCGGATGCGTCTCATATCTCTTCTGACTCATGTGCTTGGATCTGTGCTGGAAACTTTGCTCTAACCTTCTGCTTTAGGGTGGGTTACTGGTTTCAAAACCTGTAACGTGAAGAGCTTTTCCGGCCACTGTTGCCCTCTTTCTCACTTCTGAACTTGGACTTGTGCTGGGGATCTTCCGATGTGTCCCTCTGCCTTCTTAGTGGGTCGCTGGTTTCAATACCTGCGGTGTAAAAACTGAAAAATATTCCTCTTGCTATACAGGTGGGCGCCTAATATTATAAAGACATAAAACTGTATTCCCTTGTTATTACAGGTGGGCGCCTAATTGCTAAGATGAAAAATGTATTCCCTTGTTATACAGGTGGGTGCCTAATGCTAAGACATGAAAAACGTATTCCCTCGTTATACAGGTGGGCGCCTAATTTCTAAGATATGAAAAGTATTCTCTTGTTATACAGGTGGGCGCCTAATTATAAGATACGGAAATTGTATTCCCTTGTTATACAGGTAGGCGCTTAATTTCTAAGATATGAAAATGTATTCCCTCATTATACAGGTATTCGCCTAATTTCTAAGACATTAAAGTGTATTCCCTCATTATACAGGTGGGCGCCTAATTGCTAAGATATGAAAAGTATTCTCTCATTATACAGGTGGGCGCCTAATTTCCAAGACATGAAAATGTATTCCCTCATTATATAGGTGGGCGCCTAATTTCTAAGGCATGAAAAGTATTCCCTCGTTATACAGGTAGGCACCTAATTGCTAAGATATGAAAAGTATTCCCTCGTTATACAGGTGGGCGCCTAATTGCTAAGACATGAATATATATTCCCTCATTATACAGGTGGGCGCCTAATTTCTATGGCATGAAAAGTATTCCCTCGTTATACAGGTGGGCGCCTAATTGCTAAGATATGAAAAGTATTCTCTCATTATACAAGTGGGCGCCTAATTTCTAAGACATAAAAATATATTCCCTTGTTATACAGGTGGGCGCCTAATTGCTAAGACATGAAAATGTATTCCCTTATTATACAGGTGGGCGCCTAATTTCTAAGACATGAAAATGTACTCCCTCATTATACAGGTGGGCGCCTAATTTCTAAGATATGAAAAGTATTCCCTCGTTATACAGGTGGGCGCCTAATTGCTAAGATGAAAAATGTATTCCCTTTGTTTAACAAGTTGGCCCCTAATGCTAAGACACGAAAAATGTACTCCCTTGTTATACAGGTAGGCGCCTAATTTCTAAGATATGAAAAGTATTCCCTCGTTATACAGGTGGGCGCCTAATTCTAAGATACGAAAATTGTATTCCCTTGTTATACAGGTGGGCGCCTAATTTCTAAGATATGAAAATGTATTCCCCCATTATACAGGTGGGCGCCTAATTTCTAAGACATTAAAATGTATTCCCTCATTATACACGTGGGCGCCTAATTGCTAAGATATGAAAAGTATTCCCTCGTTATACATGTGGACGCCTAATTGCTAAGACATGAAAATGTATTCCCTCATTATACAGTGGGCGCCTAATTTCTAAGGCATGAAAAGTATTCCCTCGTTATACAGGTGGACACCTAATTGCTAAGATATGAAAAGTATTCTCTCGTTATACTGATGGGCGCCTAATTGCTAAGACATGAATATGTATTTCCTCATTATACAGGTGGGCGCCTAATTTCTAAGGCATGAAAAGTATTCCCTCGTTATACAGGTGGGCGCCTAATTGCTAAGATATGAAAAGTATTCCCTCATTATACAGGTGGGCGCCTAATTTCTAAGACATAAAAATATATTCCCTTGTTATACAGGTGGGCGCCTAATTGCTAAGACATGAAAATGTATTCCCTCATTATAAAGGTATGCCCCTAATTTCTAAGACATGAAAATGTATTCCCTCCTCGTTATACAGGTGGGTGCCTAATTTCTAAGATATGAAAAGTATTCCCTCGTTATACAGGTGGGCGCCTAATTTTTAAGATATGAAAAGTATTCCCTTGTTATACAGGTGGGCGCCTAATTGCTAAGATATGAAATGTATTCCCTCGTTATACAGGTGGGCGTCTAATTTCTAAGATATGAAAAGTATTCCCTCGTTATATTGGTGGGCGCCTAATTTCTAAGATATGAAAATGTATTCCCTCGTTATACAGGTGGGCGCCTAATTGCTAAGATACGAAAATTGTATTCCCTTGTTATACAGGTGGACGCCTAATTTCTAAGACATGAAAATGTATTCCCTCGTTATACAGGTGGGCGCCTAATTTCTAAGACATGAAAATGTATTCCCTTGTTATATAGGTGGGCGCCTAATGCGAAGATACGAAAATGTATTCCCTTGTTATACAGGTGGGTGCCTAATTTCTAAGACATGAAAATGCATTCCCTTGTTATACATGTGGGCGCCTAATTTCTAAGGAATGAAAAGTATTCCCTCGTTATACAGGTGGGCGCCTAATTGCTAAGACATGAAAAGTATTCCCTCTTTATACATGTGGGCGCCTAATTTCTAAGATATGAAAATGTATTCCCTTGTTATACAGGTGGGCGCCTAATTTCTAAGGCATGAAAATGTATTCCCTCGTTATACATGTCACGACCCAAACTAGAGGACCATGACTAGCACCCGACCATACTTGCCGAGCACCAACGTACATTTTATCTAACCTTCTTTATTATCTTTTAGGCTGACGAGACCAATATAAAAGGTAGACATGGATCATGAACAACCAACAATAAAATATGATTGCATGAACCTACATAACATGGGATGACCGGACAATCAAGAAACTATATACATATGGTACAAGCTACCACGCTAAAATGAAAGACTATACAACAAAAACCAGCCGACAAGGCATACCAAACTATACATGAGTCGACACTTGTCTATGAGCCTCTAAAGGAACATAAGTGCTGCAACATAGCCGGAACAAGGCCCCGACATACCCATAATGTCTATAACATAAATGCATACCAAGACCAAGGCAAGTCCGGAGAAGGGATCTCGCCAATCACCGCTGAACTGGACAACCTACTGTGATGGGGGAGCTGCACCTGCCTGTCTATCAGGACCTGCAGCACGACATGCAGCATCCACAAACAAAAGGACGTCAGTACGAATAAAGTACTGAGTATGTAAGGCAGAGAACCATGAATACGAACAGTAATGTAAGCAGGGATAGAGAATATACAACCTGTAACATCTGAGTACCTCTGAGGGCTACTGACATGAAATGCATGATACATGTGTATAAATACATAATCTTTTAAAACATACGCCTTTGTGGGCATCATCATCATCATGTCGTACCCGGCCATAATAGGCTCGGTAAAAATGTACCCGGCCATTATAAGGCTCGGTAGAATCGTACCCGGCCATGTGGAGCTCGGTAAAACCCAACTGATCAATGGTTGCACAATAGGTGCCGTACCCGGCCGACTATAGCGCGGCTCGGTAGAGTAAAATAGATACATATATATAATGCATGCTCGACTCATGGAAACACCTTGTAGACCTTTCGGAGTGACGTAAGGTCGGTATCCTATGTACACCTTATTAGGACTAACTCTTCACTATGAACCTTATAGGAATCAGGAAGTACCAACAAGATTGATAACATAAGAATAAGAGAAGCAACATCAACATCAATTGTTCCATAAGAGGGGAAATGATGGAAGTACTGCTTAGCTTCTAAGAATAGAGTATCTTTGGAAGCTCGTTCATTACATTATGTACAATCGGAGTCGTGCAAAAGAAGGAAAGGGATAGCCACACATACCTTGTATATACTGCCATAACCTCAAGCTATGCAAATGTCACGACTCCTTAGTCTACAATAGGAGAAATGACACTATCGTTAACGTTTAAGCGTCGCAACTATTATGTACCAATCACAACCTATTTTGTGATGAAACGGACAGCACCTCCCCTATATATATGACTTCACACCATTCAAAACAATCACCAAACAGCCTAAACAACATCAATAATAAACATATTGAGCCTCCCAAAACAGTCCACACACAACCTAATCACATCATACATATGACGGCCACTATAGTCGTACCAAATGACCCAAAAATATTACGAAGAACTAGCAGACCACAACCCAACATATATATGGTGTTTGTCCACACCCTGACTCCTCCAAAACTCCACAAAACAGTAATAAAAACACAGCCCAACAGCAACACAAAACAGTCCACAAAACAGTCCACAAAACAGTCCGCTACAAGTGAATAACTTGAACTCACGGCTTCCGATCACCGTCCCGTGAGTTCTTACATGTATATAACGAATTACCATGAATTTACAGCAGAATAAATGTATGAAATATAGCAGTAAACTCACCTTTGTTGTTGGATAACTCAGCCTTTAACTTGGTTCTTCAAACTCTAGTGTTTACCCCCAATTTGAACTTGAAAGAGAGGAAAAATCAATTAGGGTTTGTGGATAATTTTTGGGAGGAATTTTGCAGGGTCTTAGGTCTGGTTATTTGTGAAATATAAAGAGAGATATATTGCAGAAGATAAGCCTTTTAATGGGATGCTTTTCTGACCCGAAATTCCCTCTTTTTGGCCGACATTTAACCAAGTAGGTGACTCACCTACTTGCACCTAGCAGCTTGTGCAGTCTCACGAAAATGTCTATATCTCTCTATTCCAATGTCGTATTGCTAAACCGTTTAATGCATTGGAAACTAGACTCATACATCTTCAATTTGGTGGGTAGATCACCCCGTAATTCCAAGTATATTTGGAGAAATAGTTAATAACATTTGACCTAAAGTTTAGGTAAAACTATGAACCTAAGTTGCAACAACTTTTGTCGACTTTTGTTTCATAACTCGTTTGACCTCAAGAATTATGATACGGATATTATATGATTCAAATACCTTATATCATGACCTCCTAAGTATACTAAGCATCTATAGGTTTACCCAAAAGTACGAGTTACAACATCCTTGATTCGTTTAACTTCTAATACTTGTTAATCACCCTTATGCACCCTTGTATCACTTAAGATTAATCGGATTAACTTCTTATCATCTCAAGGATAATTCCTTCTTGGATTTGTGTTATCTAACTTATGGAATGAACTAACGTGTGTGGATATGGGTTGTAACACCCTCCCCCCTTAGGAACATTCATCCTCGAATGTAAGGGTTTATGGGGAGTCCAAATCATCGTGGATTCTAGCGGAAATTTTTTTTTTGGTCAATTTTCCCCTATAAAATGGTCACTAGCAAAATTTGCAAGCAGTGAAGCTCAAAGTATGACCACACAAGGCTACACAAAGCATTATGGACATGGACATTATTTACATATCACCACTTTGTATTAAGGAAGAGAGTTCTCAAGTTATTGCTTACCTCGTAAAGCCATTTCACCTTTATAATGTATCTTGCGTTCCACCAACATCCTTGTTATCATCATTCTGGAATAGGTAAGGGTATTTAGACTTCATCTCTTCTTCCGCTTCCCATGTCATTTCTTTCACATTCTTGTTCCTCCACAATACTTTGACGGAAGCTACATCTTTTGTTCTCAGCTTGCGGACTTGTCGATCTAATATGGCCACTGGCACTTCTTCATATGATAGATCCTCCGTAACTTGAACATCTTTGATAGGGACAACTCGAGAAGGGTCTCCAATACATTTCCTCAACATAGATACATGGAATACCGGGTGGACAAATTCTAATTCGAATGGCAATTCTAACTCATAAGCAACTTGTCCAATTCGTTGAAGAATTTTATACGGACCGATATACCTTGGACTCAAGCTTACCTTTCTTCCCAAAATGCATAACACCCTTCATTGGTGAAATCCTCAGGAAAACCCAATCACCAACCTCAAATTCTAGATCACGACGTCGGACATCGGAATAAGACTTTTGCCTGCTTTGTGCCGTCCTCAATCGTTCTTGTATCACTTTCACCTTCTCAATGGCTTGGTGAATCAAATCTGGCTCATATAATTCTGTTTCACCGACTTCGAACCATCCAACTGGTGATCTACATCTCCTCCCATATAGTGCCTCAAATGGGGCCATTTTAATACTGGAATGGTAGCTATTATTGTAGGCAAATTCTATCAGTGGAAGATGGTCATCCCAATTTCCCTTAAAATCTAGAACACATGCTCGTAGCATATCTTCCAATGTCAGAATGGTACGTTCAGCCTGTCCGTCAGTCTGCGGATGAAATGCAGTGCTGAGATTCACCTGTGTGCCTAAACCTTTCTGAAAAGACCTCCAAAATTTAGCCATAAATTGAGCTCCTCGATCTGATATAATAGATACCGGCACACCATGAAGCCTAACAATCTCCTTGATATACAACTTCGCATAATCTTCAGCCGAGTAAGTTGTCTTAACTGGCAGAAAATGAGCACATTTTGTAAGTCGATCAACTATCACCGAGATAGAGTCAAACTTATGATAAGATCGAGGTAATCCAATAACGAAGTCCATATTAATCACCTCCCATTTCCAGGTCGGAATTTCTATATTCCTGAAGCAATCCACCGGGTTTCTGATGTTCTATCTTTACTTGTTGACAATTGGGACACTGGGCTACAAATTCTGCAATAGACTTTTTCATGTTATCCCACCAATACTACTCCTTGACATCATGATACATCTTTGTTGAGCCAGGATGGATGGAATATCGGGATTGATGAATTTCATTCATAATCTTTTCTCGCAACCCTGCTACATTCGGCACACATAATCGGCCCTGGTATCTCAGTGCCCCATCTCCTCCGATCTCAAAAGCCGTAATTTTACACTGCTGAATGTTCTCTCTCAATCGTAGTAAGATAGGATCTTCATATTGCCGTGCTTTTACCTCTACTACCAAAGATGATTCTGATGTATTCTGTACAGTAACACTTCCGTCATCAGAGTCTAACAATCTGATTCTCATATTGGCTAGCTGATGAAGCTCTTTAGTCAACCCCCATCTACCTGCATCAATATGTACTAAGCTTTCCATTGACTTACGGCTGAGAGCATTTGCCACAACATTGGCTTTACCGGGATGATACAATATCTCAACGTTGTAGTCCTTTAGTAATTCAAGCCACCTACGTTGCCTCAAATTCAACTCTTTCTGCTTGAAGATGTATTGTAGACTCTTGTGATCTGTGTAGATGTCAACATGGACGCCGTATAAGTAGTGCCGCCATATCTTCAAAGCATATATTACTGCAGCCAATTCCAAATCATGGGTTGGATAATTCTTTTCATGCTTCTTCAATTGTCTTGATGCATATGAAATCACCTTCCCATGTTGCATCAACACGCACCCCAAACCTATACCTGAGGCATCACAATATACCACATATCCTTCTGTTCCTTCAGGGAGAGTGAGCACCGGTGCGGATGTCAATCGATCCTTCAGCTCCTGAAAACTACGTTCACAAGTGTTAGACCACTGGAACTTGGTAGCTTTCTGTGTCAACTTAGTCAATGGTGCTAATATAGAGGAAAACCCTTCTACAAACCGCCTATAATATCCTGCTAGCCCCACGAAGCTACGAACTTCTGATGGTGTTGTAGGTCTCGGCCAATTCTTTACTGCATCAATCTTCCTGAGTGTCGACACTAATACCCTCGTCAGATATCACATGGCCAAGGAATGCTACTGAGTTCAGCCGGAATTCACATTTGGCGAGCTTAGCATATAACTTACGATCCTGAAGCATCTGTAATACTATCCGCAAGTGGCTCGCATGTTCCTCCTCCGAACGAGAATACACCAGAATGTCATCAATGAATACAATCACGAACACATCAAGATAGGGCTTGAATACAGTATTCATGAGATCCATAAAAGCTGCTTGGGGCATTTGTTAGCCCGAACGACATCACCAAGAACTCAAAGTGTCCATATCTTGTCCGAAAGGCTGTCTTTGGAATATCCTTCTCCTTAACCCTCACCTGATGATACCCTGAACGTAAGTCAATCTTGGAGAAATACTTGGCACCCTGGAGTTGGTCAAACAGGTCGTCAATTCTTGGAAGTGGATACTTGTTCTTTATAGTAAACTTATTCAACTGCCGATAGTCAATACACATCCGTAATGACCCATATTTCTTCCGCACGAATAGGACTGGAGCACCCCGAGGTGAAGTGCTAGGCCTAATGAAGCCCTTATCCAGCAAGTCCTTTAACTGCGCCTTCAACTCTCGCAGCTCTGCCGGGGCCATTCTATATGGAGGGATAAAGATCGGTTGAGTGTCAGGCAACACATCAATGCTAAACTCAATCTCCCTTTCTGGAGGAAGGCCTGGGAGTTCATTTGGGAAAACATCTGGAAATTCATTGACCACGGGGATAGATTGTAGAGTAGGCAGCTTCGCCTCAGCATCCCTAACGCGAACAAGATGATAAATGTAACCTTTTGAGATCATTTTCCTTGCCTTAAGATAGGAAATAAACCTACCTTTCGATGTAGCAATGTTCCCCTTCCATTCAATGACGGGTTCACCAGAAAATTGAAACTTAACCATCTTCATACGACAGTCAACATTTGCATAGCATGAGGCCAACCAGTCCATTCCCAGTATCACATCAAAATCAACCATTTCTAACTCAAATAAATCTGCCGAGGTTTGACGACTACAAATCATCACAGTGCAACCTCTATATACCCTTCTAGCAATCACAGAATCTCTTATTGGAGTAGATACCGCAAGGGGTTTACTTATCAATTCAGGTTCAATGCCAAACTTATTAGCCACAAAGGGTGTAACATATGATAATGTAGATCCCGGATCAATCAACGCATATACATCATAAGAAAACACAGATAATATACCTGTAACAACTTCTGGAGATGACTCGAGATCATGTCGACCTACTAGAGCATATGTTCGATTTTGAGCACCACTCGAACTCGGCCCGCACCTCTACCTCTACCACGACTTGTCAACTGCTGAAAACCCCGTGCTGGAGGTCGGAACTGATGAGGAAGAACCAGACACAGATCTAGTCGGCTGAGCCATACCATCACATCCCCTGTTAGGACAATCCCACATCATATGGCCAGGCTGTCCGCAAGAATAACACGCATCAGAACCTCGACGGCACAGTCCAAAGTGGGCCATGCCGCACTGATCACAACGTGGTGTTGGGGGTTTCGTCTGACTAGTATCCCTGTGATATTGCGATCCAGATTCCTGCGAACTCTGACCTGGACCAGAATAGGATCGATCATATCGAGGCCTCTGAAACTGTGGAGGAGCACTAGCTATAGATGGCGCCGAACTCCTCGAAGACTGGGGCCTGGCGCTGCCTCTTATGTCATCAGAATACCTTGCAAATCTCGCCCTCTTATGCTGGCCCCTATCCTGCTCCCTATCTGCCCTCTGCTGGCGCTTACGATCCTCTAGGGTCTGAGTATAAGCTTGAATACGGGAAATATCCATGCCTTCTACCAAAGAGGTTGTCATACACTCATTTATCATATGGGGTCCCAACCCGTTCACGAACAAATGCACCCTATCACTCATCTCGGCCACCATATGGGGAGCATACCTTGCTAAAGAATCAAACTGCATACTATACTCTCGCACACTCATATTACCTTGTCTAAGGTTCAAGAACTTATCAGCTCTAGCTCGTCGTATCTCAACTGGCAAATAGTGACGAAGAAAGGCCTCAGAAAAATCCTTCCACACAGCTGGAGGAGCGTTCGGACCCCTGGATCTCTCCCAACTATCATACCAAAGAACCGCTAAATCCCGTAGCCGATAAGAAGCCAACTCTACTGCCTCTGTATCACTAACATGCATAACCCGTAGTGTACGATGAACCCGGTCAATAAAAGTCTGCGGATCCTCCTTGGGGTCTGATCCGGTAAACACTGGAGGGTCTAAATTAATAAAATCACGAACTCTTGTACTAACTGGTTTATCAGCAGCACCTGTATTCTGCCTCTGAGCCTGAGCAGCTACCAAGCTAGTCAATAACTGCAAAGCACTCCGCATATCCTGGTCCGTAGTGCCAGACGGAGGAGCTGGAGGTGCTGGGTGCCACCTAATATCCTCTGGAGGAGACGGAGTAGATGAGGTATGAGATGGCATCTCACTCTGAGCCTCACTTTGGCCTGCTCTGTCTTGGGGCACCTGACTGGTACCCTCTCCCGCAGCTGTATCAAGCCGTCTACTAATTGTTTGTTTCCTAGTCGAAGGCATCGCTGAAAGAAAACAAGGTGAATATTAGAGACGAACACTTACGACTCAACTCTATGCACGATCTAGATTCAGGAAGAAGGTAACAACCCTAGATGTCATGTAGCCTCCGGATTATAAATGTGGCGCGCTACACATCCATAATCAAGACTCTACTAGACATGGCTCATAGACAATCCCTAAGACAGACTTGCTCTGATACCAAGTTTGTCACGACCCAAACTGGAGGACCATGACTAGCACCCGAGCATACTTGCCGAGCACCAACGTACATTTTATCTAACCTTCTTTATTATCTTTTAGGCTGACGAGACCAATATAAAAGGTAGACATGGATCATGAACAACCAACAATAAAATATGATTGCATGAACCTACATAACATGGGATGACCGGACAATCAAGAAACTATATACATATGGTACAAGCTACCACGCTAAAATGAAAGACTATACAACAAAAACCAGCCGACAAGGCATACCAAACTATACATGAGTCGACACTTGTCTATGAGCCTCTAAAGGAACATAAGTGTTGCAACATAGCCGGAACAAGGCCCCGACATACCCATAATGTCTATAACAAAAATGCATACCAAGACCAAGGCAAGTCCGGAGAAGGGATCTCGCCTAATCACCGATGAACTGGACAACCTACTGTGATGGGGGAGCTGCACCTGCCTATCTATCAGGACCTGTAGCATGACATGCAGCGTCCACAAACAAAAGGATGTCAGTACGAATAAAGTACTGAGTATGTAAGGCAGAGAACCATAAATACGAACAGTAATGTAAGCAGGGATAGAGAATATACAACATGTAATATCTGAGTACCTCTGAGGGCTACTGACATGAAATGCATGATACATGTGTATAAATACATAATCTTTTAAAACATATGCCTCCGTGGGCATCATCATCATCATGTCGTACCCGGCCATAATAGGCTCGGTAAAAACGTACCCGGCCATTATAAGGCTCGGTAGAATCGTACCCGGCCACGTGGAGCTCGGTAAAACCCAACTGATCAGTGGTTGCACAATAGGTGCCGTACCCGGCCGACTATAGCGCGGCTCGGTAGAGTAAAATAGATACATATATATAATGCATGCTCGACTCATGGAAACACCTTGTATACCTTTCGGAGTGACGTAAGGTCGGTATCCTATGTACACCTTATTAGGACTAACTCTTCACTATGAACCTTATAGGAATCAGGAAGTACCAACAAGATTGATAACATAAGAATAAGAGAAGCAACATCAACATCAATCGTTCCATAAGAGGGGAAAATGATGGAAGTACTGCTTAGCTTCTAAGAATGGAGTATCTTTGGAAGCTCGTTCATTACATTATGTACAATCGGAGTCGTGCAAAAGAAGGAAAGGGATAGCCACACATACCTTGTATATACTGCCACAACCTCAAGCTATGCAAACGTCACGACTCCTTAGTCTACAATAGGAGAAATGACACTATCGTTAACGTTTAAGCGTCGCAACTATTATGTACCAATCACAACCTATTTTGTGATGAAACGGACAGCACCTCCCTATATATATGACTTCACACCATTCAAAACAATCACCAAACAGCCTAAACAACATCAATAATAAACATATTGAGCCTCCCAAAATAGTCCACACACAACCTAATCACATCATACATATGACGGCCACTATAGTCGTACCAAATGACCCAAAAATATTACGAAGAACTAGCAGACCACAACCCAACATATATATGGTGTTTCTCCACACCCTGCCTCCTCCAAAACTCCACAAAACAGTAATAAAAATGCAGCCCAACAGCAACATAAAACAGTCCACAAAACAGTCCGCTACAAGTGAATAACTTGAACTCACGGCTTCCGATCACCGTCCCGTGAGTTCTTACATGTATATAACGAATTACCATGAATTTACAGCAGAATAAATGTATGAAATATAGCAGTAACCTCACCTTTGTTGTTGGATAACTCAGCCTTTAACTTGGTTCTTCAAACTCTAGTGTTTACCCCCAATTTGAACTTGAAAGAGAGGGAAAATCAATTAGGGTTTGTGGATAATTTTTGGGAGGAATTTTGCAGGGTCTTAGGTCTGGTTATTTGTGAAATATAAAGAGGGATATATTGCAGAAGATAAGCCTTTTAATGGGCTGCTTTTTTGACCCGAAATTCCCTCTTTTGGGCCGACATTTAACCAAGTAGGTGACTCACCTACTTGCACCTAGCAGCTTGTGCAAGTCTCACGAAAATGTCTATATCTCTCTATTCCAATGTCGTATTGCTAAACCGTTTAATGCATTGGAAACTAGACTCATAGATCTTCAATATGGTGGGTAGATCACCCCGTAATTCCAAGTATATTTTGGAGAAATAGTTAATAACATTTGACCTAAAGTTTAGGTAAAACTATGAACCTAAGTTGCAACAACTTTTGTCGACTTTTGTTTCATAACTCGTTTGACCTCAAGAATTATGATACGGATATTATATGATTCAAATACCTTAAATCATGACCTCCTAAGTATACTAAGCATCTATAGGTTTTCCCAAAAGTACGAGTTACAAACATCCTTGATTCGTTTAACTTCTAATACTTGTTAATCACCCTTATGCACCCTTGTATCACTTAAGATTAATCGGATTAACTTCTTATCATCTCAAGGATAATTCCTTCTTGGATTTGTGTTATCTAACTTATGGAATGAACTAACGTGTGTGGATATGGGTTGTAACAATACAGGTGGGCGCCTAATTGCTAAGACATGAAAAGTATTCCCTTGTTATACAGGTGGGCGCCTAATTTCTAAGACATGAAAATGTATTCCCTTGTTATACAGGTGGGCGCCTAATTTCTAGGGCATGAAAAGTATTCCCTCGTTATACAGGTGGGTGCCTAATTTCTAGGGCATGAAAAGTATTCCCTCGTTATACAGGTGGGCACCTAATTGCTAAGACATGAAAAGTATTCCCTTGTTATACAGGTGGGCGCCTAATTGCTAAGATATGAAATGTATTCCCTTGTTATACAGGTGGGCGCCTAATTTCTAATACATGAAAAGTATTCCCTCGTTATACAGGTGGGTGCCTAATTGGTAAGACATGAAAAATATTCCCTCGTTATACAGGTGGGCGCCTAATTGCTAAGATATGATAATTATTCCCTTGTTTCCTCGTTCAACCGAGAATTGTTTTTGACAATGACAGAAAATTTTCTATCCTAGTTTGTGAGACTTTCCTTATGGTGTATCTCCCTGCCATTTTCAACCTTTATTTTCCTGTAAGACCAAAGAAAATTTTGTTAGTTTTTTAAAAAACATGGTGAGTAATCTTGACACTCCTGTCGGGGACTGTTTATTTTTCTTTTTCTTCTTTCTTTCTTTCTATATGCCTCCCAGCTGGTTGAGGATAATATTACTTGCTGGGGATGATTTTTCTGTTGGGGATGGACTTTCCATTCATTCGTTTCCCTCTCTCTTGCTTCAAAACACTCTAAGGGGGGGGTGGTCTTTTCAACTCCAAACCACACTCTTCACGAGTTACTCTTTCCTTTAATACTGCAGGAGATAAGATGTTATTAGATGCGGGTACTGGGATCCTTTCGCTACGGATGGATTTTCCCTTTCTTCTTCTCTTTTCTGTGTGGTCTGACCATCTTAGAACTTGGTCAGTGGTCCATCGGAGCTCTGTTTGGGGTCTTCTGGGAACTTGATCTATAAGTTCCTCAACCATTACTTTCCATTTTTTCTCCCCATTTCCTTTTGTACTATCTTGGAGACTGGTAGCAGACTCTGAAAAATCTTTCTTTTAAATATAAAGAAAATAAATTTCTGGAAAAGTCTTTTAGACAAAGAGATGAAAAGATAGAAAAATAGAGAAATATTTCTGAACAATATGTCGGGAAAAGAAAAGAAAAGAACTTATCTAGATGGTATGACTGTTCCCAACGATCATGTCGTGCATTCCGGATTAATCGACCCATTCTATTTGCATCAATCAAACTTTCCGATGGCCTCATTTGCCCGAGGTAAACAGATGCGCAACTATTTGCCAATATGGATCCTTTCTGCCAAACTCGTCCTGTCGACTCATAGCGCCCTTCGAGGGGTTTTCACTAATGAGAGTCTCTCATTTCTCTCAGCTCCCGTCGCCTTAAGGTGCCTGTGAAGGTTTTCACCCTAAGACTCTCTCATTTTAACTCATCTCAGCTTACGTCGCCTTACAGTGCCTATGAAGGTTTTCACCGATAAGACTCTCCCATTTTATTTTGCAATTGGGGATTGGAGTGTTGCTGATAAGATTCTTTTTGTTGGGAATTCTTTCAGCTCGTGATCCTTTTCAGCCGAGGATCAGTGTATTACCCTGAGCTCTCATCTTCCTGTCCTAACACTTACTAAACAATGATCGGGAGGTCTTTTGGACATAAGATTGGGGTTTTGTATGGATAAGAAAATAAAAGATTATCAAGAAATTCAAAATAACTTGATGAGTACAATTCTTGGAACCAAATTTCTTAAAAGAAACAAAACTTCTGTCCTAGTTTTCTTGTTTGGGGATTTTTGAATCGCGTGACATTTGTCACGTTGCGACCGAGCTGTGAGGCGCCTACGTATCCTTTCTCGAGGAATCAGGTCAAACGTAGTTCCAAACTTTTGCTTTCTTGTGTTTTTCTTATCATCATTTTTTCATTCATTTTTTTTCTTTTATTTTTAACGATTCCAAAAGAGGGGTATGAAACAAAATAATTAAGGCTCAAAAAGGGAAAGCAAATGTTGAAAGTGTTTGGATAGAAGAAAGAACTGCCTCCATCATTTCATTATTCAACAATCACCAAATACTGACAAATGAGCAAATAAATATTATGATCAAGGAAATTATACGTAATATCTTTTGACTGCATCAGAATTGATAGCCATGTCGGTGCTTCTTCCTTCAATATATGTCATACATAAAGCACTGTTGGATAACACCCTGGTCACAATATAAGGTCCTTGCCAATTTGGGGCGAATTTGCCTTTTGCTTCAATTTGATGCGGGAGAATCCGTTTCAACATTTGCTGCCCTACTTCAAATTTTATGGGGCGCACCTTCTTATTGTATGCCCTCGCCATTCTCTTTTGATATAATTGGCCATGACATACTGCTGCCAATCTCTTTTCATCGATTAAGCTCAATTGTTCTAGTCGTGCTTTGACCCATTCATCATCATCAATCTCGACTTCTGCGACAATTCGGAGAGACGGAATTTCAACCTCCGCTGGTATTACTGCTTCGGTTCCGTATACCAACAAGTAAGGAGTTGCACCTACCGAAGTCCGGACAAAGTGCGATAACCCAACAATACAAATGGCCA
The DNA here is from genome assembly GCA_032618575.1 of Nicotiana noctiflora. Classification (NCBI taxonomy): domain Eukaryota; kingdom Viridiplantae; phylum Streptophyta; class Magnoliopsida; order Solanales; family Solanaceae; genus Nicotiana; species Nicotiana noctiflora. Next base: position 69,000 of record JASVEL010010920.1, read on the forward strand.
CTTTTCATGCCATTGCCTAGACCCTTCTACAATTCGGAGAGATGGAATTTCAACCTCTTCGCATCATCTGTACTCCCTAAGTTAGCAGCTTCAGTTTCATTCAGATCGGGCTTTGGTTTCTCTTCGAATTGGCACAATTCCCCGCTTATTTCCTCAAGGTCCTCATCCTCTTCGCATTCAGATTCGTTATTTAACTCAATCTCTTGTTCAATTAAGTTGGAGTTGGGTTAATTATTTAGACTAGGTCGAAGATCCGTTGTGTATTCCATGTCTTTAGGACCAGTAAAAGAAGAACTGTTCAAAAGAGAAGAAATAAAAATTAAAACCATAAAAAGAAAGGAAACTTTCATTTTTATTAAGAAAATGCGGAATAAAAAGAGTTTCACACTTGAAGAAATACAAAACAAAAGGATTACAACTCTGGGATAACCCAGGAAACAAGAAAGAAAATCCAAAGCCTACTACCAAGACTCCCTTCGAGCGGGAAGAGGAGTAGCTACCTAGTTGTTGATACCGGCCTTAGGCCCCACAAATTGTATGTCCGCTTTGCTGGAACCCTCTCCAGCTTCTACCTTCTCCACACCTATCCCTGCTTCCTTACCGATCATCTTTTCTTTCGGAGTAGCTCGGATCATCATCACTGTTTGTGATAGTTTTTTCGACTCTCCTCCTTCATGTACGAACTCAATCATTTGAGCCTCGTGGTGCGCTGGCAATGGGTTTTGATTGATGTTGGGCGCTTCTGGCGTTTGGACCTCAATCTTATGGGTGTCGATGAGATCTTGCACCGCATGCTTCAATCTCCAACACTTCTCGGTGTCATGCCCCAACATCCCTGAACAGTACTCACAGCTCTTTGATTGGTCTACATTCTGGGGTGGGGGGTTTTGCACCCTAAGCTCGACAGGACTCAACAAACCTACCTGCCTCAATTTGTGGAACAAGGCAGTATAGGTTTCTCCCAGTTTAGTAAAGGCTCTTTGCCTTTGTAGCCTGTCATTCTTGGAAGCTTAATTTCCGCGAAAACCTACTCCTAGAGGGTTCCTGTAGGCCCTTGGTGGGGGATAAGCATTCTGGGGTTGTGGGTATGTGTTTTGGGGAAGCGGATAGGTGTTCTGAGGAGGTGCATATGCGTTTTGGGGAGCCGGTGCGCGCCATTGTAGGCGAAGCGGTGGTTGATTGTATGTTTGTGCGTGGTGCACGGAAAAATATGGTTCTTGCGGAGGATAGTAGTATTGTGGTAGGTTGTTTGGGGAATATGGATAATTTGGAGTGTGGGGTCTGAGTTGGTTATAGTACGATCTGTTGGCCCTGGACCAATTGCCTGCTTCCACCATAGCGACCTCTTCTTTTTTCTTTCTGCCCAGCGCACCTCCTGCACCACTTTGAATAGCTTGGGTTGTGGCTTTGAGCGCTGAATAGCTCAGAATTTTGTCGGACCTTAATCCTTCCTCTATCATGACTCCTACTTTCACCACCTCGTTGAATGTCTTTCCAACCGTTGTCACCAAGTGACCAAAGTAGGTTGGATCCAATGTTTGTAAGAAATACTCCACCATCTCTCCCTCTCTCATGGGAGGATCTACCCTGGCTGCTTGTTCTCTCCACCGAAAACCAAATTCGCGAAAAGTTTCTCCAGGTTTCTTGACTGTCCTTAGTAATGTGAGACGGTCGGGAACTATCTCAAGATTGTACTGAAAATGAGCGGTGAATGCTTGGGCCAGATCATCCCAAGTGTACCATTTGCTAGGATCTTGCCTAGTGTACCATTCAAGTGCCGACCCGCTTAAACTCTGACCAAAATATGCTATTAGCAGCTCATCTCTCCCGCCTGCTCCTCTCATCTTGCTACAAAACCCTCGCAGATGTGCCATTGGATCCCCATGTCTTTCATATAAATCAAACTTTAGCATTTTAAATCCTGCTGGCAACTGAACATCGGGGAAGGGACACAGATCTTTGTAGGCCACACTGACCTGATTGCCCAATCCGTGCATACTTCTGAGGGTTTGCTCAATGCTTCTGACCTTCCTTACCATATCATCTTGTTCCAGGGCCCTTAATGGGTATATAATTTGAAAAAATACGTATATATCATTAAATAGTTTGTTAGGGTTATTGGGAGTTGTGGATCCATCAGAAACAACCTATCTACCTCACACAAGAAAAAAAGGGTAAGGTATGCATATATCATACCTTCCGCAAATTTCACTTATGTGATCACTCTAGATATATTGTTATTGTTGTTGTATTGAGTTATTGAACATTTTGGAGGTTAATCCCACTAATATCTCTAATTAAATAACAAAATAAAACCTTAAAAAAATAATATGAGTCATTACTTTTTAAAGAATAACATAAACATAGGGGGGCGTTATATTGAATGGTTATAAGAAGAAGAAATAATAATAATAATAATAATAATAATAATAATTATAATAATAATATTAATATATTTTTGTACTTTTTGTATTATTTGTCATATTCTTATTGCTTCAAGTTTGCATTTTTAGCACTTTAACTGTTAATATTATGATGTAAATGGTTTTACTTTGTTTTTGTATTTCTTTCACTGTAAATACTTTTCTTTAATATAGTGTATAGATAAATAGATATAGATAGATAGATAAAAAAAATAATGTAAAAACAAAAAATGAAAAAAAAAAGACATCTCTGTCTTTCTTAAATTCATAATTCTCAGATTGTGACAACTATATGCTCTCCAACTGAATTTCTTTTTCCTTTTTTTAATTTTTGTCTCTTCCCTCCGTCTTTTCTTGATCTTGTTCACATGATTCTTGGAAATACTTTAGTAGCTTTTGTATCCTATAATATTTAAAATTCTTTTCAACCTTTTGTAAGGTATTTTTTCAACGGAACACCATTAAACAAAAATATAAAATTTTTTAAAATACTCACATTTTCTTACTTGTGTGCGCCTCAACGGGTTGGTTGGTTTGAACAAAAGTTTTGTTGAGATTAATTATACGTATATTAGTTATTCTGATATTATTTTTTATTGAGTGTTTGGTATATTATTATTTATGAGATCGTCAATTTTACTATTTTATATTGAGATAACTTATTGTATGATTACTATTCTATTCTCTAGCAGGTATAAATTAATCTGGTACTATTTTTAATCCTGGGATAATTTATTCCAGAATTAGTAATCAAATAAGAGATAAGAAGATACTAATTTTTTATCCAAAATTTATTTTTGTTTATCTATCATACCAGACGACCCATAGCTATTTTACTTTTATTTTCTTTTAATCATAGTAATAAATTAACTAAAGATTTAATATTAAGGTTGTGTTGGATAGATAAGATTCTTTTAACCAAAGGTCTCCAATAGTAATTTGAGAAAATTCATCACACATAATGGCATAACCCACCCCCACTCCCCACCCCACCCCCTCTCCTTTTTTTTTTTTTTTTTTCACCGCCCCATTTGAGATCCCCTAAAGTCATGCAACAGAACCGGGTCCATATGAAAAGTATGATCTAAGTTTGTTTTATAGCACGTACCAAAACGTACTTTGATTTTTATGCGTGAAACGAAACAGAAACCTATTAGGAATACGTACAAAAATATATTGAATAATAATTATAGTCATAAATGGATTTTGATTTTTCTCCTCTCCCATTCAATTCAAATATATTTAATATCTCAAGCAGAAATTAGAGAGGAGGAAATAGAGTCCGTATCAAAGATGCAATCTTTATAGCAAAAATATCACCATTGTCATGGTTCTTGAATCTGATTTTCTGAAAAGGGTATGTTTATTTTTCAATTTAAGAAAAATGGGGTCTCTCTAATTTTATAGATTAATGATTGGCATCTCCTTACTTTTAATCCAATTTGAAATTTTCTTTTTTCCCTTTGTTTCTTAGTATTTTATTCTTTTGCTCTGTTGTAGTATTAACTTTGTTTTTTTTAAATTTGGATTTGAATGTGTGTGGCATTTTGCAGGCTTAGAAAGAAGGTGGGGTGTCTGATTTTGTACCTGAAGAGGGTTTTTTCCTGCTATTTAAAGTAAGTGCCTTTTTCTCTTTGATTTGAATGAACAGTGTGAAAAGGGCATTAGAATTGTCTCCATGTGACCCAAGTGACGGGTTCGAGCAGTGGAATCAGCGTCATTGGCGTTTGCGCCAGGATAGGCTGCCTATATCAATACCCTTGGGGTGCGATCCTTACTCGAACCCTGCGGGCTGCCCTCTTTAGTGTGAAAGGGGCATTAGCTGCAAGTTGATATTGATTCTTGTAAGTAGATAAAATTTTGGATTAACTCTGCTTTAACTTGATCTTGAAGGAGGTGTTTTGAAGGGTTGTACTGTGGCTTTGATTGATCATTAATGGTGTGTCTGCACATAGACTGAGTTGATTCTTGATTGATGGGTTTGAAGAAATTTTCAGTGGAAAAATTAGCAAAATTGATAGGACGATTCGAGGAAACTATTGAATTGGAACCTCCTCCTGACTTGAATAAACAAAAGGAGAATAGATTTTATGCTAGTTATCAGGTTTTTTAGCCTGATTTGAAAAACGAAAAAATGGATGAGGAAATTAATTCTTGGATTAGGAGAACAAAGTTTTCTCATACCATTTGTCATAGGTTGGATGCAACAAGATTGTCTTCTATTCCTATCACTTTCCAGTCTAGGAGTATTGCAAGTGCCAAAACTAGACCTGTAACGGATTCTGTAAATTCAAGAACTGGTCCAACTGTTAAGCAAATTAAGCAAAACCCGAGCACGAACGGTAAGCAGAGGGCATTATCCCCTCTTCCGAAGACAAAACTTTCCGATACGTTTAAGGAAGCGCGATCTAGTCAGAGGAGGTTTTCGACTCCACATCCTCAGAGGAAGGAACATGAGAAGGGAATTGTGAGTAAGTTTTTCCTCAAAGACTCCCACGATAAGAAAGCACCTAGTTCCGGATCTATTGGTTCAAAGTCGTCGGTGAAGTTCAATGACAAATCAAAGAGCCGAAACCGGAAAGATTCAGCATGGACAAAGTACTTTGATCATAGTGGCCGTAGGGTTACGTCCGTAGAAACAGCTGATGAGTATACGATTGATCTTTCTAAGCTATTTCTTGGATTAAGATTTGCTCATGGTGCGCATAGTCAGCTTTACCATGGAATATACAGGGATGAACCTGTTGCAGTGAAAATGATAAGATTACCTGATGATGACGAAAATGGAGATTTAGCAACTCGGTTGGAAAATCAGTTTAGCAGAGAAGTTACTCTGTTGTCTCAACTCCACCATCAAAATGTTGTGAAGGTAGAAAATCGACTTTCTTGTTTGATGCATTCTTGAGCATATGGCACTTTGCAGATATTCATTGCTTACTGTATTTAATGGTCTTGCTTAAGCATTTTAATGGAAGTTCTTCCACGGTCACGTTTGTTATCCGGCTATTATTTTCTAGAGTCGCGATACAGTGATTTTGTTTTAAAATCGCTGAAAGCTGCTTTTTTATGTTTTAAATTGGTAAAACACAAGTTTGTGTACTTGTTTTCATTTTCAAAATTATCTATCGTCTGGTCTTTAATTACCTTTTAATGCAGTTTGTAGGTGCATGCAGAAAGCTGCCGGTTTTTTGTGTTGTGACTGAGTATTTATGTGAGGGTTCTTTGAGAGCATACCTTCACAAGCTTGAGCATAAGTACCTAACCTTACAAAAATTGATTGCACTAGCCTTGGATATTGCTCGTGGAATGCAATATATTCACTCACAAGGCATTATTCATCGGGATCTCAAACCGGAGAATATACTTATCAATGATAAGTTCCGCCTCAAAATTGCTGATTTTGGAATTGCTTGTGAGGAAGCATATTGTGATCTTTTGGCTGATGATCCGGGTACTTATCGATGGATGGCACCTGAGATGATTAAACGAAAATCATACGGTCGGAAGGTGGATGTTTATGGTTTTGGACTCATTTTATGGGAAATGGTCGTTGGAACCATACCGTATGAGGATATGACACCAGTACAGGCTGCTTTTGCTGTTGTCAACAAGGTATTTGTCTTTTGTTCCTAAGAATTTATGACTGCGCATGCATTTGGAAGATGATGCACACAATTGTGGTCATGGCCGACTCTTTTTGTCCCTATGACTATGCGAGTGACAAAATCATGCCCCTAAACCCCGTCCTTTTCCCCAAGAAAATATCGTTTATGTTAATACAGTCAGACCTCTCTATAACAGCCATCCTTTATGACAACATTTCACTATAACGGCAAGTTTACGTTGGAACCGATTTTCCATGTGATGTTATATGTTCTTTATAACAACCAACGAAAATGTTGTAGAGAGGTTTGACTGTATTTTTATAATATTCTGCAAAAGAGATGTTTTTTTTCTAGTAAGTCTGCTATTAAGGAATAATATGGGTAATTCTGAAAGAATTTGTCTATGGAATCTTTCAGAATATGAGACCGCCTATTCCGGGTGACTGTCCTCCTCCTATGAGAGCTTTGATCGAACAATGTTGGTCTTTGCAACCAGAAAAGAGGCCCGAGTTCTGGCAGATTATAAAGGTATTGGAGCAGTTTGAATCTTCAGTTGCGCATGACGGGACTCTGAATCTAGTACAAAATTCAATGTTTCAATGTCGCAAGAAGGGTTTTCTTCATTGGGTCCAAAAACTTGGATCCGCACATCAAAGCACTTCATCTTAGCCATAAACCTTTCTTATGAGTTCTTTGTTGATCTATCTTTCGTAGTTTCACCGGGTCCCGCTGTAATTTGAAAAGGTTTCTGTTCCATTCTGCTATGTTTTTTCTGCCTCACCATTATACTAATGCGTGATTAGGTTTTAGGTGTGCATTGAGGTGAAATGTTTATGTAATTTTACATGATAGATAACATGGAACATGATCACCAGATTTTGAGTGTGATTGCAGATTGCCTTTCTATGGCTAGGAGTAACCTGACTGAAATAAAGTTCTCTTTACCCTTTTTAAGTATTGTGTTTGATGTCTTATTTCAATGCTTTCTTTTCTTGGAGAAATTTGCTTTTGATATCTGATGGGGTTACGTGGAAACAACCTCTAGCAGAAATGTAGACCCTTGTGGTCCGGCGCTTTCCTAGACCCCCGCGCATGCGGGAGCTTAGTGCATTCTTCTGATGGGAGCAGTGCGTTAGTGTTAGTATGGTTACATCCTATTTCAATGGTACTCTTGCAATGAGACATAAATATTCTGTTTACTTTGCATACTAACTTCTATTTAAAGTTTTCTTTTTCCTTCCACGTCTGGTTGTTTGTGGTGCTTTCGAGCTATGTTTCACTCCAGGACGTGATGAGTCGACATCAAGATGGCAAATGACGGTGTAGATAAGGACTCTTGGGAATCATCAAATTGTTATCCTCAACACACCTTCATTAATCGGGAAGCCAACCACACTGGTTTGTTCTCTTTCTTCTTCCTGTCTTAGTTTTTCCTTCTCTGAAATCATCCCTAATTATCTAGCTATATTATGACTCAGCTGTAAATAAGTTCCCTGTATGTCAAAATCAAATACTTAAACCTGCTATATCATTGAAATCATACACAATATAACAATTACCCTTTATATTTCCAAATCACACATTTATTTCACTGCTCTATTTAACGGAAATCCTACACATTATTTTTGTGTAGGATATCCATCGTATACAAGGTGTAAGTGTTTATCTTGAAACATAAGAGGTAGATGTGCATCTAACTGAATAACAAGAACGACAACTATGCCTCAGTTACAGAACAAGTTGGGTCGTCCATATGAAACTTTACCGACTATGTTCCCCATTTAAATTCATTTTTGACCAATTTACATTTAATTGAATAAACTCAAATAATTTGAGGTAGACTGGAACAATATACTGGTCAAACTAAAATTAAAATGAGAAATTCCTATATATTAAATATTGTATCTTTTAACATAAAGATAAGAATAGCTTACATTTCCAAAATGCAACTATTACTTATAATTGCAATATCTTATCAAATTGTACTCATTTCTTATTAAAGATTTTTGAAAGATGCATGTTTCAAGAAATGTTTATTCTCTTTTCAATAAAATGTGAATTTTATTTTCAAGTGGGAGCCAAAAATGTCTATTCTCTTTCTTTAAATTTGCTTGTGGTGACATCAATCAATATTTGCTAACATTTGCAAATTTCTAAGCTTTTGTTAAAGTTAGGCTCGGGGCATTTCCATCCTGCTGAATGTTGTTGATCGTAAGCCTGTCAATGATAGAACCACATGTGTGTTTGTACGTGGTTTGTACTCTCTTTTGTACTCATTTTGCCACTGTTAGTATTAACTGAAAGGTAAAAACAGGTACCTCATTACTCGCCTGATAGAATTGACGGGCTTAGACGAGCTGATATCAGAATAGCCTGTGATATTCTTTTGAATTGATAAATATCGTAGTGACCCAAATGATTTTGAGATGGATACACAAGAATCATTTAGTCGACCTCAACTAGTTTGGCTTTGTGGTATAGTTGACTGATTTTAGATGGCTGTTAATGAGCATAAGGAAGAGGAGTCTTCGCGTAACTGGTAAAGTTGCCGCTGTGTAACTAGGAGGTCACAGGTTCAAATCGTGGAAACAGCCTCTTGCATAAATGCAGGTAAAGTTGCGTACAATAGACCCTTGTGGTTCGGCCTTTCCCCGGATCCATGCATAGCGGGAGCTTAGTGCACCGTACTGCCCTGTTAATGACCATACTCCATAGGAGCTAAGAATTTAGAGGTTGTTCCTCTGGTTTCAATATTATACAGTATGCTCTTTCGACCAGTTACTGTAGTTTGAAACGCCTGATGTTTGTAAATTTTCCCTTCTTTCTTTTCTTGTTGCAGATAAATGGAATTAAGCTGAAGCAGCGAGGAAGCTTAGCAAAGGTTCTGTACAGTTTTAAAAGAAAGGTAAGATGATAATACATAGAATTCAGGTTTAAGTTATGCTCTTATTCGCGTAGTGCTAGAACGCATTTTTGTTCCACATTCTATCCCCTATAATAATTTCAAGTATAAGTTGTGCTAATATTAGTGACATAATGTTTGGTTTTTTATATTGAACTTTATATAAAATCTGCAGAGTTAAGACTTTAAAATAAACACTCTTTTAGTTATCCGAAGGTTATATTATTAGACAAAGTTTTTACTGGAAGTAAAATGATGTAAAAGTAATACATAGTTTTATATCGATATTAATCCTTATCTCTCGGACAAATGTAACTTCTAAGTTTTTAGAAAAGGAAAAAAAATATCTAGATTCCTTTTGTTTTGGTGCATGAATCTATACATGGGAATAGTAGTATGACCTATATGTGTGACTTATAGGTGACAAGTTCGAGCTATAGAAGCAGATAGTAATACTTGCATTAGAGTATATTGTCTACGTTACACCTCTTGGGGTGCGGTCTTTTCTCGAATATTTGCATTAAAGTATATTGTCTACATTACACTCATTAGGGTGCGGCCCTTTCTCGAATCCTACGTGAACGAGAGATGCTTGTGCATCGGACTGCCTCTTTCTTTTATTACATTATATTTAGTAGTACAGAAGTTATTTCTTTTGTGTATAATATTATAGTAGTAGTTATAGTAGTTGTAGTAGTTGTTGTACTATGTATAAAAAAAAAAATAGTTGTTGTACTATGGCTCAGAATAATATTTAGAACAAAAATTAAGTAGTTAAAATGAAAAAATACTACTCACTCCCTACTAAGATTAAATTATTAGGAGCATTTTTTGGAACTGCAAATTTGTAATCATAATGTCTTTAGTTTGGGACAAATGGAATGGACAATTTGTTTTAAGGAATGTGTAATTCTAGATACTTGAATGTATTTCTATCTTTTCCATTCTCACACTCTATATATACTGATGATAAATAGTACAAAAAATAAAATTCGACCATTTAAATGCAGAATAAGGCTGCGTATTATAAACCCTTGTGGTCCTGTACTTTCCCCGATCCCGGGTATAGAGGGAGCTTAGTGCATTGGGCTGCCATTTAATTGTAGTAAAACACCTAACTGAAATATGCAAGAGAGTGTATATAATAAAAAAGAGTTTTTTTTTTTTTTTTTTTTTGCAATTTCTTTTGTAATTCAAACTATATATAAATTTTATATTGGAGCATATGTTAGTTGCCTTATTCAAATTGTAAATTGCTATTATTCAAGTTAATCTCCAATTCTCACAATCTACTGCAGTATGAATAACAACAACAATGAACCCAGTGTATTTTCATAAATGGGGTTTGGGGAGATGGTATGTACGTAGACCTTACCCCTTCTCATAAAGATAAGGAGGTTGTTTGCGATAGACCATCGGCTCAAAGTACAATGGAGATAAGACAACAAGTAACAAACAACAGTAACAATAATACATTAAGGTAACGTGCACAAATGAACTGCAGTATGAATGGAGTTAATAATTCTAGATATTTGGATTCATTCATTTTTTGGTGGTTCGAGAGAGAAATGGCTTTTATAATATAGAATGCATTATTTAAAAATAAAGACAAGCCCCACAAGGCTTGATAGAAAGAAAAAAAAAACAATTTGAGATATAATAACGAAAAAATAACAACAAAACAATTATAATTCATTATTCTAGAGCTCCATCAATCATTAGAGGGGAAGGTCTATAAATTACGCCCCTTGGAATAGCAATTATATGCTCACAAAAAAACTTTCATAAATCATAAAGAGTTATTCTTAGCATGGTGTTGTCTAGGTTTGCTTTCGTTCTAATCGTTCTTCTCATGACAACCACTAGTTAGTTTCTATCTGTCTTTATCTCTATATAGCAATTTTACTTATTGTTCTTGTTGCTCTATCGATCTTTCGCCGAGGGTCGATTGGAAACAGTCTCTCTGCCCTATCGGGTAGGGGTAAGGCCTGCGTATATATTAACCTCCCCAGACCCCACCTTGCGTGACTATACTGGGTAGCTGTTGTTGTTGTTGTTCTCGTTGCTCTATATATATGATTACATAAGTGATTGTGTACGTACATATGTATGCATGCGAAGTCGGAGCTAAATTCGATGAAAGGTGGTTACTTGAACATATTTTACAAGAAAATTATAGGGTATACATGACAAATATTACTTTTTAACATATATATATAATCCTGAAAATTCTTAACGAAATTCTTGACTTCGCATACATGGACTTCCAAGTGTTTCTATACATATTATTTGGATGTGCATGTTTTTTTCATTCATGTAATACTTCTCATCATTTGATTCTGATCAGTTTTTGTTACGATAAATATTTCAGTCAATATGTCATGGTTCTCAGAGACGCAGGTATTGGCTTCACGGGATATTGATAGCGATCTGTTGGGACTTGAGAAGAGGCTACTCTCACCATTTAAACTTATGACTTGTGGGAGAGATTGTGTTTACAATGATTGTTGGGTTTGTTGTAGATGTGTTAGATCTGGTTGTGTGTTATAATGCAAATTGTTGGTAGATTGGCGCATTAGTGTCCAATTACAACCAACCCTACAACCCCATATTATGTATTTACCTTTTATCGTGTGATTTGTGTGTTTTCCTCGTCTTTTCTTGCTTTGTACGAAAACAATAATAAAACCTTCTAGTTTTATTTGTGCTCAAAGTCGAAGAATATTTTTTTTCCCCTCCCATTAATATGATTTATAGTGTCTTCACACTTGCCCTCTAATGTGACTCGAACCCAAGACCTAATGGTCGTTGGTTGAAGAATGAACTAAAGGTTTGGTGGCAATACAAAAGTAAAAACTTAATCATGTACACTATATATATATATATTAACTATTAAGTACGATTAAGCGATATGTATCTTCAGTTTAATTATCACTCCTATATGTTAAGACTGTATTATTTAATTTAATATAAATACAGAGTTATATTTTTTCCGGCAAGACAAGGTTCTGCGAGTTATATTTCGTGATATAACAGTGATACCCATATGACAAACCTTACAAGTACATGGAACAACCTCATATGTTTGCAAAATAGACCAAGTGGACTATTTAGCTCATGGTTTTTAGAGGAGGAATTTTTAGAAATCACTATTGTTTATGGCTATTAACTACTTGTAGTTATTATGTACATAATTATTTCATATAGTTACTGTTCAGTTGTTACGGTAGTGCATTTGTTGTATTCCCGATGTTGTATTCATGAATACAACAATAAAAAGCGCCTAAATATCAGGCAGTCTAGCTGTACGCGCATGTATTCACATGTATTTACGCCGTGTATTCATGAATACAGTAACGACAGTCACCTTAAAAATAGGTATGTTTAGCTGTTTAAGAGAGAGGAAACACATAAATAGTGTATTTCATGTCTCAATGGTAGTATATACCATACATACTTATTTTGATATAAAATATAAAGGAAGCTATTAAAAATAATATTTTTGAATAATTTTTATTTATAATAAATAAAGTGTATATGAGGTAAAATTTCTTTTTCTGTCAGGATTATTTGCATTATATAGCCTTATTGAGGCTATTCTTTGAATTCTTTCATCATTAGTTCAATTAGCTAAATTTCGTCTTTAATAATAGCCAGCTAATTTCACCAGTTATCTCTTTTCGGGACAATTATTTAATAAATAATCCTTTATTCCCTTGTAATTTATAGACCTTTTAGATTACGGTGTAAAGATCCCTTTTAAGCTCCATAGTCTAAATTGTAGTAGTATAAGTTATTACAGACATCATATCATATTCTAATCTTTTGTCAGTAAGGTTGAGCAAACTTCTAAGGGCTATATTTACAGAATTTTTAAAAATGGAGACAAAATTGGCCTAAAAGGAACATTTGCGCAAATCAATCAAAAATAGTTGAATGATACTCTTTTTCGTCAAATTAGCTGAATGAGTTAATGGGGACAATATTTAAAATTTTAAATACTACCCTTAA
>JASVEL010010921.1:0-79174 GCA_032618575.1 Nicotiana noctiflora
GGAAAATATTTATGTTGAAATATGTGAAATATGTGAAAAAGTTGAAGAATTTTGATATTAATATTGATATGGTTGACTTTGGTCAACATTTTTGGTAAACGGACCCGGATCCGTGATTTGACTGTCTCAGAAAATCCGTAAAAAAATATGGAACTTGGGCATATGTCCGGAATTGAAATCCGAGGTCTAGAACCCCGGTAAAAGAATTTTTCTCTTAAATTGTTTTCTGAAAATGTTTAAGGAAAATGAAACTGAATTTTTATTAAAAAGTACTGGTATCGGGCTCGTATTTTGGTTCCGACGCCCGGTACAAGTCATATATATTGGTTAAGCGCTTCCTGTAAAGTTTGGTTGAAAACGGACGTCGTTTGACGTGTTTCGGCCTTAAATTGGAAAGTTTGGAAATTAAGAAATTTGAAAGAATTCTTGAGTTTTAAGGCTCAATCCATTGGTTTTGATGTTATTTTAGCGATTTGATCGCGCGAGCAAGTTCGTATGATGTTTTTGAGTTAGTGTGCATATTTGGTTTGGAGCCCGGGGGCTCGGGTAAAGATTTGATAGGCCGTTGGATGAAATTCTGAATTTTTGCACTGCTGGTTTTTCACCCAGCTGTTGGCTTCGCAATTGCGAAGTATTTCTCGCAATTGCGAAGGGGACAGTGTAAGGCAAGGCTCGCAAATGCGAACCTTGATCGCAAATGCGAAGCCCCATTGACCCAGCCTTGTTCGCAAATGCAAACAATTGTTCGCATTTGCGAAAGTCCCCAGAGCCTGCCTATGTTCGCAAATGCGAACATTCCCCATACTGCCTTAGTTCGCAAATGCGAACCATTGTTCGCAAATGCGAACACTGCCTTATACAGCATGTGTTCGCAAATGCGAACATTAGTTCGCAAATGCGATCACCCCTTTGTCTGCCAGTGATCGCAAATGCGAACAAATGTTCGCAAATGCGAACTTCCCAGCCTTAGCTTATTTTTCAAACTCCAGAAATTGGTCAGGGTTCGCAATTGCAAACCCATGTTCGCAAATGCGAACAGAGAGACCTGTAAAACACGAATTTCAGTCATTTCTTCACTTTTTACAAAACAAAAACACCCATTTGCGATTCTTCACGGATTTCTTCTTCATCAAAACGATTGTAAGTCACTTTTTACTTAATTCTTTCAATTCCTAACACCATTAAACATGTTTTTCATAAGAAATCAAAGATTTTCATGGTAGAATTCTTGTTTTTGTTAGAAAATAGGGTTTTTCATAAATTGGGGAATTGGACCTCGAATTGAGGTCCGATTTTGAAACAAATCATATATATGAATTCGTGGGGGGATGGGTAACCGGATTTTGGTCCTAACCCCGAGTTCCGACCATGTGGGCCCGGGGTTGAAATTCACTATTTCGGGCGGAATGTTGTAAAAGATGTATTTGGTCTTAAGAATTAGTTTGTTGAGTAGTATTGATGATATTAAATCAATTATGTATAGATACGATTGGATTGGAGCCAAAGTTGAAAGAAAAAGACATTTCCACGGATTGAATTGTTCATAAACACTCGAGGTAAGTGTTTGTTCTATCCTAGCTTGAGGGAATAGGATTATGTGTTATGTGTTATGTGATCGAGTGCGGTGTATGGGCTGTGGTGACGAGCATCTATACATTGGCGTCTAGTATGACCGTGAGTCGTTGGAAAATGATATTTTGAGATATATTATAGGTAGAATTGTTATTGTTCTCCCTTGTCGGGACTTGTTGTGAAGATGATTATTGATTGCCCTTGTTGGGACAGTTTATGAATTACTGCTTCTTTCTTTGCCCTTAACTGTGATTGTTATTTGGGTGAGGAAGAGTGATAATGCACGAAGGGTGATGCCGTGCCATGTTTAATTATTTATGCACGAAGGTTAATGCCATGCCATGTTTATTTATTTATGCACGAAGGATCATGCCGTGCCCTGTTATTGAACCATGTACGAAGGATCATGCCGTACTATGGATGTGAGAATGAGAGTAAAAGCACGAAGGGTGATGCCGTGTACTTTATTTGATTATTTGGTGAGGATGAGAGTAAAAGCACGAAGGGTGATGCCGTGTACTTTATTTGATTATTTGGTGAGGATGAGAGTAAAAGCACGAAGGGTGATGCCGTGTACTTTATTTGATTATTTGGTGAGGATGAGAGTAAAAGCACGAAGGGTGATGCCGTGCAACTACTTGCTATTCCTTGACTTGATATTACTTGTGTTTACATTATACTTTGTTTTTCCTTGTGAATTTATTAATTGTTGTTAATTGTTGAATTCTTGGAGATATTCCTTATTGTGTTATTACCTGGTTATTTCTTGTTACTCTGTGGTATATATATATATTGAATTGCACAGGTTTATGTGGGTGTCTGGTCCTAGGCTTGTCACTACTTCGCCGGGATAGGCCAGGCACTTACCAGCACATGGGGTCGGTTGTGCTGATACTACACTTCTGTGCGTTTTTGCACAGGTCCATGTTACGATCAGGAGCAACAGCAGCGGTAAATCGATTGCGTGGGAGTTGATCATATTTGAGACCGAGGTAGCTTGCAGACGTCCGTAGGCCCGGCGTCTCTCTCTTTATTTATGTTATTAGCTGTAGTCTCTTTGTTCCGAGACAAACAGAATTATGTTATATTTCCTTCGGACTTTTATGTGTAGTATTCCATAGTAGTTCGTGAGTTGGTGACTCCACGTCTTGGGTAGAGGATTTCAGTATGATTTTTATCATGAAGTTAGTTATTTCTATTTTGATAAAGTATTCCGCATTTATTTAATTAAATTGTGTTAAAAACAGGATAGTATGAATACAGTGGCTTGCCTAGCTACCACGAGTAGGCGCCATCACGATCCCGATATTGGGGGAAAATCCGGGTCGTGACAATAAAATTGGACTTCTAATTAGGTAGTGAGCTCAAGCTAAAAGGTATTTTCTTCTGTTTAGGTTCGGTCTTGGATTAAGAGTTCAAATTTATATTCATGGATTAGTTAAGCTTTAGAGACAAAAAATATAAAATTTAGTTACTTTAGTTGGGCCTTAATAAACAAAATGAGACGAGCCTCGCCAAATAAAATACAATTGCGGGGCCCTCAATAATTACTTAAGAAAAAATACTTAGAAATTCGGGGCGAGCCGTTTAGCAAATTTCACGGCCTTCCCAAAAGATATAACACACTAGTTGCTTTAGGCGCGATTTTAATAATCTTACCATCCTAATACGGGTGTGCATTTCATGCAACCTGCATTTCATGTGACGTGATCCGAAAACATGTCCTTAAACGACATTCATTTTCTTAAAATAAAACAATTTGACAAAACGCGGTAATTAATTCAAAAAAAATGCACAAATAGGATAATATGTATTGAAATCAAGTATTTTAGCCAAATATGACAGTTGAGTGACCGTGCTAGATCCACTAAACTCGGGAATGCCTAACACCTTTCCCCGGGTTAACACAATTTCTTACTCGGATTTCTGGTTCGCGACTGTTAAACAGAGTCAAACCCTTCCTCGATTCGGGATTCAAAACGGTGACTTGGGACACCATAAATCTCCCAAGTGGCAACTCTGATTCTTAAATAAAAAAAACAAATCCCGATTTGATTGTCCTTAAAATGGAAAAACTCCTTTATTACTATACCTCTTCCCGGGGTGTAAAAAGCAGATAAAGCTTTGGAAAAAGGAGGTGAGCCAAGTAGCCCCTTATTATTTTTGTGGTCCCAGCTATACCTCGTAAAAACGTGGACAGACTTGGGTAAAAAGTAGCTTGGAAGAAAAGTTACCTTTTTGAGTTAGAGTAGGATTATACTTGTAGAATCCTACACGATTTTAATCTCCTTTTAGAGCTTAATTTCGAGTCTATAAAAGTGAGATAGGTTTCGCCTAATTACACACCCTAGAGTTGTACTGTTCTTGCCCACCCAAAAACAAAAGTTTCCAACACTTTACTAGGCAAATAGCAGAAGAATGCAGCCTGGATTCTTGCTGGTTGGAACGTTTCTGCAACTATTTCAAGAGGTTAGTATTACTAATCCCATTATCATTGCGTTGTCTTGTTTACATGTAATTGATGCCTAGTAAGAATACTTGCTTCCACAGCGCATGTTCTAACATGGAGATCGGAACATATCCGGTAATATGGTTTGCTTAACTTGCAAATACCATGCCTATTTCTTGCTTTTAGAATTATACTCATGTTGCATCTATTCTGTTGCACTTTATTATAAGACTTCCACCAAACTAGATGTCACGGGGGTATTTTATGTCACTCGAATCCTGCCCGAGGTTCACCTCCGTGCGGAAACCAAGCCCATCTTTGGTTTCAGCCGTTCCTACACTTAGATTGTTTTTAGGGACATTTTGAACATAGAATAAAAATAGGCAGACACAAAACAGTAAAAGGCACACGATATTACATGAATTTATTCCCAACTTGCATTAACAACGTGAATACA
The DNA here is from genome assembly GCA_032618575.1 of Nicotiana noctiflora. Lineage (NCBI taxonomy): Eukaryota > Viridiplantae > Streptophyta > Magnoliopsida > Solanales > Solanaceae > Nicotiana > Nicotiana noctiflora. The sequence goes on from JASVEL010010921.1 coordinate 4,479, forward strand.
AGAACACAAAATCCAACCCTATGTCCAAGACAAAGAATTCCTCAATTCCCTGCCTCGAAATGATCTTCCTACCCTTAGGAAATGACTTAGACGAATTTGGCTAACACAATAAACCAAAGCTAAGTTCTGCCCCATTTTAGGCCACCATAGGCACATATTTAAAGGCTACAATCAGATGACAAGCCCCAACTGATGGGAGAATAAGTTAGGATATGTACCAAAACGTGCCCCATGTTTTTGGGTTATGATCAGCGTGTCTTGAGGGAGTTGTAATCGCCAACTGCTTGCCCATGTGCTTGGCACATGTTTTTCAACTTCTGCTTGTGCATATCATGTGCTAATTTTTGAACGGCTGCCTTGTGCCCAAGTCTGGCATTGCGCCCAGCCTTGCCCTTGCATTTCTCTGCGCCAATTTTATTGCCACAGCTCGCCGCCCATTGATTTAACTGTACGTTCACTGTCACAAATGTCCGCTCATGTCAAGTTGCCCCCAACTTGATCAAATCTGCCCGCATTAATTACCATTGCTTGTCCCGCATTGCCTTGCCTTATTTTGCCATGTCTTTGCCCCTTCTTGACTTGGCTTTGCCTTGCCATTGCTTTGCCAACCCGCATGTCTAAGTAATATGCGTCGTGCTTCCTGATAATAGGTGAATTTGGCTATAATTATGCCCTAAATAATCACACTTTGTTATGGTATTTATGTTGTTTATGAGGACAAAATTCTTTGATTAGTGTTTGTCGGTGTGTTATAGGTACATGTGATGCAATGGAAGCTAAGAAGAGTATTTTGAAGTCATATGTAGATGAAAAGGCCAAGAGAAGATCTAAGGTGAAAAGAGCTGGAAGAAGCAGTCAAAAATATACAGCACTGTTCATCCGCGGTTCATCCGCGGTCGCGGATGAACCGCGAAAAAAGAGGCATTCTGAAGTTTGATTGTTCGCGGTTGGGTCGCGGCCGCGAACGGACCGCGGAAGCCGGCGCCCAGTTCTCCTAATTGGATTCGAATTTAGTTTTTTAAGCCCTAAAACCTCTATATAAACCTCTAGTTTGCCTCATAGAGGCATGTTGTCTTTAATTCAATACTTTTGCAAGATGTTTAGTAAGAGAGAATCCTCTCAAACTCCATCTTTTATTTTATATCAATTATTTCTTTATGATTTCAATTATATTCTTGTTTCTTCAAGCATGAGTAACTATATTCTTTTCTAAGGTTTTGATGGAACCTATTGGGTGATGAACTTATCGTTTATGTGATTACAAATTATGAACTAGATTTCTATTTGTTCAACTTCGTTCTTGTTGTAGTTAATTGGTAGACGTCCCAATTAGCGGTGCCTATTTAGTGTGCATAACATGGAAAAGATTGCATATTTAGGTTTATTGTTGAACAACACCACACCTAGGTTATTAGAGGAATCTATAACTTTAGGCGTAAAGACGGGGTTAGGAATAATGCAGTCTTGGGTGCACTCTTAAGTGAACTATTCAAATTAAAGCTAGCAAGGGTAGCTCGGGAGAGTGCACTAGCAAATTATTGTAATTTCTCGGGAGAGGGTTACGATACATATAGTGTTCATGATTGATAGAATATATTAACAATTTGTATGAGTATAACGATAAGGGATTTCATCAATCTGGGAAATCAATACCTTAGTTCTTCTCCATATTATTTTTACTCGACATTCAATTCTTTTCTTTTAAGCATTCTTAATTCTTGCAAGTAGTAGTTCGAAAATCATACACAAATATATTCTAAATTTTGGGAACTTGATTCGGAAGTACTCTTGGGTTGTGAAAGTTGTGATTGGTAGGTTAATTCCTTGTGGGATCGATCTTGGACTTATTAGACCAAGTTATATTGACTACGACCGTTGCTTGGACGTGAATCAATTTTGGCGCCGTTGCTGGGGAATTAATGGAACTATCAATTGCCATTGACATAACTTCAAGATTCTTGTGTATTCAGGTTCTTTCTAAACTCTACATTGAATATTTTTACGGTTGTTGATTTGGGTATTCAGGTGCATGCCTAGAAAATCTGCAAGGATTGGAGAACTAATTGAAGGACTCTCAGACCCCGAGCAAACTTTTCGGGCACGTAACAAAGCCATCAAACAAATTCAACAATCTCAACAACCAATCAAATTAGACCTCGACATGGGTGACGCAAACGAACAAAATCAGCAAGCCGGGCTAAATATGCAAGAGGCACAGGAGGCACAGGAAGGTGCACTGTTTGACTGGGCACAACCCACAACGGATAATTTTGCAACTGCCATCGTGGTGCCAGCAATTCAAGCCGAGTCTTTCCAGATTGCCAACAACATGCTACACTTGTTGCCAAACAAGGGACTATTCTCTAGGTCTCAGGTTGAAGATCCACAGCAACACCTAAAGAACTTTCTATCAATTTGCAAGACACAAAGGCAACCGAATGTAACACCGGAAGCTATCAGATTATTACTCTTTCCGTTCTCAGTCACAGGAGCAGCACAGATATGGCTAAACTCACTCCCAATAAACTCCATTGCAACTTGGGATGAGTTAGTCAAACAATTCCACAAAAAGTTTCATCCACCTAACAAGACAGCTCAACAAATTGATGAGATTGTGAGCTTCAAGCAGAAACCATTGGAAACATTACATGAAACTTGGGGCAGATTCAAGGGTTTGCTTGTTATGTGTCCTCACCATGGGATTCTTGAGCAGATATTGGGCCAAAGATTCTACATGGGGCTTTCAGATAGTATGAAAAATATTGTAGATGCTTCGGCAGGTGGGGCTTTTCTGAGCAAGACTTGGAGAGAGGACCAAAATTTGCTAGACAGGATGGCTCAAAATTCCGGGTGGACGTCCAGGAATGCTCCTATCACACCAGTGGTACACTCTGTACCTCCGGATCCATCCAACACTCTAGAGGAGAACATGGCAATTTTATTGACACAAATGAGCATCCTGACAAAGAAGGTGGAAGAATCAGGGGTTAAGCAGCAAGTTCACATTGTAGATACTACCAATGGTGGTTTATGCACATCTTGCATTAGCCAACCCATAGGTAATCCATGGGCTGCAGACCAAGAACATCATCATTAGCATGAGGATATGAACTATGTGGCTAACTATGGAGGGCAGCGACAAGGTAATCAAAACTGGGGCCAACAGGCTCCAATGCAGTACAGACCTCCCCAGCCACAATTTAATGCAGCAGGTATGAGGCCACCACACAACATGGCTCCAAATCCTAGACCTCAGAATTCCGGCAATCAGCAGCAGGGATATCATCCACCTCCACCACCACATGGGGGTAGATATGACGATGGGTTTGCAAGATTGGAAGCTATGATGCAGCAGGTAATTGGGTCAAATGCCAAAACAAATGAGAGGATAGATGCACATGATGCCGCTATCAAGAATATTGAAGTACAGGTGGGTCAGATTGCTATGTCTCTCAACAATCGTCCTCGAGGGACATTGCCTGCAGATACACAAACAAACCCAAAGGACCAAGTCCCAAAACAGATGATGGCAGTGACTCTAAGAAGCGGTAGAGATCTTGATGCTGAGAATGAAAGTGATAAAATCGACAGACAGGCTGAGACACCTACTCCATTGCCCATTGAACTGGATGAGTCCACAGGGTTGACAGAAGTCACAGTCCAGCCAGTTGCTAAAAATAAAGAAGCAAAACAGGGAACACAGAAAGTAGCTAAACAGGTAGAGCAGCAAATTGATGAGAAAGTGATAGAAAAAGAAAAGTCCCAAGTCATTGGGAAGAAGAGGCCTCCACCACCATTCCCCCAAAGGTTGGCCAAACACCAGAAGGAGGAGCAATACAAAAAGTTTTTTGAAATGGTCAAGCAAATCCAGGTAAACATTCCCCTAATTGAAGCTTTAAAAGAAATGCCTGGTTATGCTAAGATGATGAAGGATTTGATGTCGCGGAAATTTGATTTCCAAGACTTGGCCACCGTAACACTTACTCAGACTTGTAGTGCAATGGTCTCCAGACCTATTGCTGAGAAGTTATCTGATCCAGGTAGCTTCACCATCCCATGCACTATAGGGAATTATGCCTTTACTAAGGCTTTATGTGATTGGGGGCAAGCATTAATCTCATGCCCTTAGTTATTTATAAGAGGTTAGGTATTGGGAGAGCCAGACCCACCTCTATGGTTTTACAGCTTGCTGATAGGACGGTTAAGCATCGATTTGGTATTATAGATGATGTGCTTATCCAGGTTGGGAAGTTCGTGTTTCCCGCCGATTTTGTTATTCTTGATAGCAAGGTCGACGAAGAAATTCCCATAATCCTAGGAAGACCATTCCTAGACACCAGGAGAGCCATAATTGATTGTGAAACTGGGGAACTCAAGGTGAGGTTGAATGATGAGGAGATCATCTTCAATGTTCAAAAATCCATGAGGTACCCTAGTGAGTTCGCAAATTGCTCTCTCATTGATGCGTTTGATGTGATAGTAGAGACCGACGATGCAGAGTTGACCATTGAAGATCCACTTCAAGCATGCCTGATGAACATGGAAGAGGTAAATGGTGAAAGTTTAGCTGAATGGGTACTATCTCTGGAAGGCAAGGGATTTTGGCAGAGAGAGCTTGAGTTCGAGCCCCTACACATAGAGAAAAGAGAGACCCCACCAGCAAATCCATCCATAGAAGAACCACCAAAGCTTGAGCTTAAACCACTACCATCACATCTCAGGTATGAATTTCTTGGTCCTAACTCTACGTTACCTGTTATTATCTAATCTAGTTTGTTATATGTGCAGGCCCAAAAGCTTATACAGGTACTCAAGGAATGCAAAACTGCCATTGGTTGGACCATGGCAGACATAAAAGGGATCAGCCCAGCCTATTGCATGCATAAAATTCTTCTGGAAGATGGACACAAACCTTCCAGGGAACATCAAAGAAGGCTGAACCCCAACATGAAGGAAATGGTGAAGAAAGAAGTAATGAAGTGGCTAGATGCGGGAATCATCTTCCCAATCTCAGACACCAGCTGGGTTAGCCCGATCCAATGTGTGCCAAAGAAAAGAGGCACGACGATAGTGAAAAACGAGAATAATGAATTGATTTCAACAAGAACCGTCACCGGATGGAGAATATGCATGGACTACATGAAGTTGAATCTAGCCACCCGCAAAGATCACTTCCCAATTCCCTTCATTGATCAAATGCTTGACAGGTTGGCAGGGAGGTCTCACTTTTGCTTTCTGGATGGATACTCGGGGTATAATCAAATCTCCATAGCCCCCGAAGATAGAGAGAAGACCTCCATCACATGCCCATATGGCATCTTTGCCTTCAGGAGGATGCCATTCGGACTATGCAATGCGCCTGCCACATTCCAAATGTGCATGATGGCTATTTTCACCGATATGGTGAAAGACATTATGGAGGTGTTCATGGATGATTTCTCAGTGGTAGGGAATTCATTCGATGAATGCCTTGCCAATCTGACAAGAGTGCTGAAACGGTGCATGGAAACAAACTTAGTGCTAAACTGGGAGAAGTGCCATATTATGGTACAAGAAGGTATAGTATTGGGGCACCGGGTTTCAAGCAAAGGCATTGAGGTAGACCGTGCTAAAATTGATGTCATTGCAAAGCTGCCTCCACCAACATCCATCAAGGCCATAAGAAGCTTTCTTGGACACGCCGGTTTTTACCGGAGGTTCATCAAAGACTTCTCCAAAATATCAAACCCTCTCTGTAAGTTACTTGAAAAAGATCACCCTTTTGTTTTTTCCGATGAATGCAGGATTGCTTTTGAGGAACTGAAGAAGAGGTTGGTCACATCACCCATCATCATTACCCCCGACTGGGAGCAACATTTTGAGCTAATGTGTGATGCAAGTGACTATGCAGTGGGGGCAGTGTTGGGCCAAAGGAAAGACAAGCTGATGCATCCAATATACTATGCAAGTAGAACTTTGAGTGGAGCACAACTAAACTACACAGTGACGGAAAAGGAGATGCTTGCGGTCGTGTTCGCATTCGACAAATTCCGGTCCTATGTCATAGGATCAAAGGTAATCGTATACACAGACCATGCAGCTTTAAGATATTTAATTGATAAAAAGGACTCTAAGCCGCACCTTATTTGTTGGGTTTTGCTTCTCCAAGAGTTCAACCTTGAAATTAGGGATAGGAAAGGTACTGAAAATCAAGTCGCTGACCATTTGTCAAGACTTGAAGGAGCTGAAATTGTCAAAGTGAGTGGGGAAATTCTGGAAACCTTTCTAGACGAGCAGACGAGCAGCTGCTCACCACCACACTCCTTGGAACACCATGGTATGCTGACTATGCTAATTATCTAGCCAGTGGTATTGTACCTCATGACCTCTCATCGGTCCAGAGGAAAGATTTTTTCGTGAAAGTCAGTTTTATTACTAGGATGAACCACATTTGTTTAGGATATGTCTTGATAACATGATCCGGAGTTGCGTCAGTGAGATAGAACAATCTTCTGTTTTGCAGGCATGTCACGCTTCAGCATATGGCGGTCACTTTGGAGGAATACGTACATCTGCCAAAATACTTGAGGCCGATTTCTATTGGCCAACGGTGTTTAAAGATGCACACTTGTGGGTGAAAGGTTGCAACGAATGTCAACGCACCGGGAACATCTCCCGGAGTCATGAAATGCCAATGAACCCAATCCAGCAAGTTGAAGTGTTCGATGTCTGGGGAATAGATTTCATGGGGCCCTTTAATAGCTCATACGACAATAAGTACAAACTTGTTGTAGTTGATTACGTGTCCAAATGGGTGGAAGCTGCAGCATTACCCACCAATGATGCTAAGGTGGTGGTAGGGTTTTTGAAGAAGAATATTTTCACCCGGCTTGGGACTCCAAGGGCTATCATCAGTGACGGGGGCACACACTTTTGCAACTGAGCTTTTGAGAAATTATTAGCCAAGCACCGTGTGGCCACTCCATATCACCCGCAGACTAGTGGGCAAGTTGAGGTCTCCAACAGGGAGATAAAAAGTGTACTGACTAAAACAGTAAATGCCACAAGGACCGACTGGTCCAGAAAGCTTGATGACGCACTATGGGCTTATAGAACAGCTTTCAAGACACCAATTGGCATGTCTCCATACAAATTGGTGTTTGGGAAAGCTTGTCACCTACCGGTTGAATTAGAGCACAAAGCTTGGTGGGCACTGAAACAATTGAATCTCAACTTGGATGAAGCAGGTAAAGCAAGGCTAACTGGGTTGCATGAATTAGAAGAATTTCGGTATCTGGCGTTTGAAAGTACTAGATTATATAAAGAGAGAATGAAGCGGATTCATGATCAAAATATCGTTGAGCGGAACTTCAAACGCGGGGACAAAGTACTATTATACAATTCAAGATTACGATTGTTCCTAGGTAAATTGAAATCACGGTGGTCAGGACCCTTCAAGGTAATTGAGGCATTTGAGTCAGGAGCTGTGGAAATTCAAACTATGGATGGATCACGTACATTCAAGGTAAACGGACAGAGGTTGAAACCTTACATAGGCCTGGATGACATGGAGGACAAGGTAGAATTGCGGTTGGTTGAACCTCAAAGGTCTAGCGAGCCTTAAAATGCGCTAAGTTGAGTCGTGTCGCGACGTTAAATCAGGCGCTACGTGGGAGGCAACCCACGAACATGTTGTAGGTATTTTTATCTTAGTAGTATTTAATAAAATAAAATAATAAAAAAATTTTGCTGAACAATTGAGAAAAAAAGATTCAGAGAGGGGCACTGTCCGCGGTCAATCAGCGACCGCGGATGAACCGCGGAAATATGACCTCTCTGAACTTTCTCTGTTCGCGGTCCATTCGTGGCCGCAAACCAACCACGAAAAATTGTCCTCTCTGAATCTCGACTATTCGCGGTCCATCCGCGGCCGCGAACGAACCGCGAACAGTCGCGGCCAGTTCCGCGGTCGGCTAAAAATAACATTTTTTTATTTTCTTTTCCCCCACCCCTTTCTTTAAACCCTAAAAACCCATCCCCTCTTTCCCAAATCCCCATTAGCCGCCCCCCACTCTCCAAATCTCTCTCTCTCTCTAACTTCAAATCCTCTCCCTTCTCTCTACAAAATCCCAACCCCTTCTTCTCCAAATCATCCCCTTCTTCCTCCTTACTCCTCCATTGCTATCACTTGTAAGTTTCTCTACTCTTCTTCTCTTTTATTTTGTTTTTTATTTTTAGTTTTTATTGTTTATTTTGTAGAGTTAATTAGATATTTTTAGTTTAGGGTAAATCATGAATATGACTTGGTTTCTTTTTGCACATTACATGTTTCCATGAATTTCTTCTAAAAGAACCTTGTTATATGATGGAAGTTTGGTAAAGAATGAGTTGTTGGGTCTTCAATTGTGTTTATAATGCTAATTTTATGGTTTGGAGACCCAAATAGTATTTAGAGCATGTATGTTGGTTGGTTAGCCAAGTTGGGCAAATTATCATTGTTCATAATTTAGTAATGTAGTTTTAGGAAAAATAATGCCCAACTCATGAATTGGTGATGGTGTATTTTATTGGTGATGGAATAAGTCAATTGGGTAATATTAGAAGTGTTCAAATAACTAAGTGTGGGGTGCTTGAATAGGCATGTGTAAAATAGTTAGATAAAAGAATCTAAATATAGGAGTATGAGGTAATTGCACGAAAAAATGGTCAATTGTGATATCTCACGGATGGTGAAGTCTGAGTAGCCTTCCGATGACTAACGGTTTACAAAAATTTTTGGCTATCTTATTTGTGCAGGATCATGGCCCCAAAGAGAGCTCGTCATGGTGCTAGCTCATCTAGGCAACCGACTTATGATGAGTCTAGGTTTGCTTGCGAAGAAGCGGAGAATAGATTTCACATTAAAGCAACCAAGAAGTGGCTCCAAGAGGTAAAAGTTGGCCGAATAGCTATCCGCTCGGAGAAGCCAGAAATATATGATGAGATTCGGAGGCGGGAGATGGAGTTCCTCTTTGACTCACCTCCTAAGGTGAACAAGATGCTTGTTCGGGAATTCTACGCCAATGCTCCTTATGCTATGGTCAGACATGTATTTGTCAGAAGTAAGAATGTTGATGCCCATATTCATACTATTAGGCAGATACTTACACTGCCCATGCACACTAGTGATGTCGACTATTACCATGATAGGCCAGGTGTCACATGGGACATGCTAATAGAGGCCTTATGTGTAGACGACATTCTGGTGTGGATTAGAAATAAGACTCTGCACTCTAACTGATTTACACACACAGCCAAATGTTGGTTCTCTATAATTTGCAACCGTATCTTGCCCTCGAGTAACACTACGGATGTTAACTTTAATAGGGCAGTTTTGACTTGGTGTTTTGTAACACATCGGGATGTTGATATCGCCCGCGTAGTTAGTGATGAGATGGTATTGAGGGGATCCCTCACTGCCAAGGATTTTTATTACCCATCTCTTGTCACTACGCTGTGTCTCCTTCATCAGACCCCAGTAACTGATGCTGATGGTGAGCTACTACCAAAAGCTCCATTTAGAGCTGCTCAAATTCGGGTTGGACGAGACACAACCCCAATTGACTTGGATGAGGAGGACGATCGTTTACCGGTTGCCCGGGCCAGGCACTCCACGGATTCAGCCGGACCTTCCAGGCCTGCTCCTCGTGGAGCAAGTATGTCTAGGTCCGAGTCCATACGACCTATGCTTAGGTCCATGGAGGAGGAGGTTGCTAATGTGCGCACCTCCATTGATGGCTTGCACACACGGCTAGACGCCATGTCTACAAGGTAAGCCTGGTCAGAAAACAGGTTTATGGCATGGTTCAGAGCACTTGGACGAGCATGTCATGTCGACCCATCCACCGTCTCCGACTCCGAGTGAGTCTCAGGTAAGTTCTCTTGCTCCTCTTGTGCTTTAATTTTTATTTATGTCATGGGGACATGACATATCTTTAAGTGTGGGGTGGGTGACTTATCTTGTACATGATGTATATATTAGTTGTAGTAGTAATATAAAATAATAAAAACACAAAAAAATCATAAAATTTAAAAAAGAAATCCAAAAATTTGAGTAGAGGACTCTTCCTGATGACGGACTATTTAGGACAAGTACTCTTGAGGGAAGTAGTCCACGTAGGAATTTTTCTTCTTTTATTTTCTTTTTACAGGTAGTGTATCACCTCCCCCTTGGTTTTTCTTTTGACCACTGTTCTTTTCCAAGGGTTTTTATTTGAACCGGGTTAGGTAGATTTTTCTTTTCTAAGGATTAGAGGTAAAAGGGCAACATGTAACCCCGAATATGCACATTGGCAAAAGCTTAAATTGAATTTGAGAATGTATCTTCTAAGTTTGACTGTAGAATCTCAATATGCCTTAAATTGCACAATAATGCTTGCTTGAACATCGATAGGACTTTGTAGATAAACTGGATTCCAAATGAGTTGCATGCCATGTGTGTGTGAGGTTTTACTTACATTGTATGTTTTACATGATGCCTAGAACTTGCCCTGTGTGTTTGCAAAGAGAAATAGAAGTTGTTTGATTGTAGAAAGGATAGAGGCGTTTCTTTGTGTAACCCCATATACCAATAGACATGAATTCACCCGTACATTATATCTTAGTTAACCCCTTTGAAAGCCTATTCTTTGATAACCCTTGAATGTTCATCAAATATGTATAATGTTCTACTTTACCTCCTAGAAGCACTTGTATTGTAATGAAGATGCAAAAGTTTAAGTATGGGGTGAAGGAAAATTGAAAAAGGGAAAATCAAGAATTAATGATAGAAAATAGTGGACTGGTCCAAAATAATGTTGCAAAGCAATGAGACAAAGAGCTATATCAATGAATATGTAAAAAATAGAAAGGCTAGTTACATCAATAAAAGAAAAGTGGGGGTTAAAATTGAAGAAAGGTGAAGGAATGTATATGGGAGACATAAGGAAGTAAACAAAAAGGGAAGTTGTGAAAAAGAAAAGAAAAGTGCTTAGGGAGGCTAGTCACTATAACCAAAAGTATCCTACCCGTCACATAACCAACATTACAACCCTTAAAGACCTCTTGATATATGATTGAATAACTCGATTAGTGGAGTATTACACTAGGGACAAGCATATGGTGTGTCTGTATTCATATAAATGTTCTTTGTTGAGAGTGAGTGAATTTTTCCGATATCAATAAGTTCCATGTCTTTGAATTGTTAATGTGTGGGAACTTCTCTCAATAAATTTTGTGAGGGCATGTAATTCAAGAGGAAGAAGGTAAATTTGCACGTTTTTGGTAATAAGTAGAGTAAGTAATAATGTGCGGGCATGAGAGTTTGCGGTTAGGTAAAGATTGTGCATATCTTAGGTTGTTCATGTATAATAGCTTTTGTGACATATTTTGGGGGAGACAATTTTTTTTTTAGTTGGCCTAAAGTGTGATTAAAGTTGCCCGAGGATGAGCAAAGATTTAAGTGTGGGGTATTGATAATAGGTGAATTTGACTATAATTATGCCCTAAATAATCACACTTTGTTATGGTATTTATATTGTTTATGAGGACAAAATGCTTTGATTAGTGTTTGTTGGTGTGTTATAGGTACATGTGATGAAATGGATGCTAAGAAGAGTATTTTGAAGTCATATGTTGATGAAAAGGCCAAGAGAAGATCTAAGGTGAAAAGAGCTGGAAGAAGCAGTCAAAAATACGCAACACTGTTCATCCGCAGTTCATTCGCGGTCCCGGATGAACCGCGAAAAAAGAGGCATTCTGAAGTTTGACTGTTCGTGGTTGGCTCACGGCCGCGAACGTACCGCGGAAGCCGGCGCCCAGTTCTCCTAATTGGATTCGAATTTAGTTTTTTAAGCCCTAAAACCTCTCTATAAACTCCTAGTTTGCCCCATAGAGGCATGTTGTCTTTAATTCAATACTTTTGCAAGATATTTAGTAAGAGAGAATCCTCTCAAACTCCTTCTTTTATTTTATATCAATTATTTCTTTATGATTTCAATTATTCTTCTTGTTTCTTCAAGCATGAGTAGCTAAATTCTTTTCTAAGGTTTTGATGGAACCTATTATGTGATGAACTTATCGTTTATGTGAATACAAATTATGAACTAGATTTCTATTTGTTCAACTTCGTTCTTGTTGTAGTTAATTGGTAGACGTCCCAATTAGCAGTGCCTATTTAGTGTGCATAACATGGAAAAAATTGCATATTTAGGTTTATTGTTGAACAACACCACACCTAGGTTATTAGAGGAATCTATCACTTTAGGCGTAAATACGGGGTTAGGAATAACACAGTCTTGGGTGCAATTTTAAGTGAACTATTCAAATTAAAGCTAGCTAGGGTAGCTCGGGAGAGTGCACTAGTAAATTATTGTAATTGCTCGGGAGAGGGTTACGATACATATAGCGTTCATGATTGATAGAATATATTAACAATTTGTATGAGCATAACGATAAGGGATTCCATCAATAGGGAAATCAATACCTTAGTTCTTCACAATATTATTTTTACTCAACATTCAATTCTTTTCTTTTAAGAATTCTTAATTCGTGCAAGTAGTAGTTCGAAAATCATACACAAATATATTCTAAATTTTGGGAACTTGATTCGGAAGTACTCTTGGGTTGTGAAAGTTGTGATTGGTAGGTTAATTCCTTGTGGGATCGATCTTGGACTTATTAGACCAAGTTATATTGACTACGACCGTTGCTTGGACGTGAATCAATTTTGGCGTATTTGTCAGGCCCGCAGAGTTCGTCATGCCGAGCTGCCCGTCATGATGTCACCCCAATTTTCAGGAGTTATGCCAAGTCCATCATCAAAATACTTGTCACAACCCACACCTACCGAGGATCATTGTAAAGCGGCTAACAAACCACCCCCACCAGAAGAATTCGTCGTCCTCGACGAAGTAGCTTTCGCATTTTTCAGCACCACCATAGGTCCCAAATATGCTATTGCTTGTTCCTGTTCTTCATCGTTTTGCTCATGTTCACATTTTTATTCAGCAAACAACGCTGAAAGTTTTTCAATTCTTGGCAATCCCTCACCATGTGTGGTCTTTTACAAATAAAATGACCATCAAACTTGTTGTTTTGTCCCCATTTTGTCGAAGAAGATCCAGCACATTGCTTTCCCTTCTCATTGCCGTTTCCCTCAACAGCAATACCCTTGTCATTTCAATTTTTCCTCCACTCTTTTGCCTTGTCCTTGTTCCTATTTTGGACTTTGAAGTAGTAGAGAAATCAGAACCCTCTTATCCCAATCGAAAATCACCTAACGCATCCGTCACAACAATGGCACTAGGAAGGTCTTTCACATTCTACCTTCGTAGTTCCATTTGCGCCCATGATTGCAACCCATAATGGAAATTATGTAGCTTGTCCCCATCAGACATGTTTCTTATATCCAGCATCAAAGAACTAAACTCTTTGACATAATCCCTAACCGTTCAAGTTTGCTCAACTTTTTAAAACGATCTCTAGTAATCCAACCCTTATTGCTAGGAATGAATGGATCCTTCAACTCTTTCTTCATCCCTTCCCAAGAGTCAATTTTCGGCCTAACGGCACTTACATCATCTACCACGTGCATCTGCCACTAAAGCTTTGCATCGTCCACTAAATACATAGTCGTAATGGCAACCTTGTCCTCATCTAGCACCGTGGCAGCACGGAAGTACTGCTCCATATCCCACAGGAAATTTTTGAGTTTCTTGGCACTCCTTGCGCAATTAAACTCTTTAGGCTCCATAATCTTGACTTTAGAGCGATCCGCCCCACGCTGTGCTTCATCATTGCCAACAGCCCGATGCAGCAACCCATTTTCCGTTTTTAGATCTGTGCACTCCTGGCTCCGCCTGCTTAACTCGCCCTCAAGATAAGCAAGATGAGCCATGATAGTCACAAATTGATCCCTATCAGCATTTCTGACAAGTACCTTTAATCCATCAATATTTTCTTTCAGTTCTGCATTGCCACTAGCCATTTTTCACAATATTCAACCACTGACCGTTGTGTCATTACCCTTATCTAGCCGCGTTCTGATACTAATTGTCACAATGGTATTTTATGTCACTTGAATTCGGCTCGAGGTTCACCTCTGTGCGGCAACCAAGCCCAGCCTTGGTTTCAGCCTTTCCAACACTCAGATTATTTTTAGGGATGTTTTGAACATAGAATGAAAATAGGCAGCAACAAAATAGTAAAAGGCACATGATATTACAGAAGTTTCTTCCCAACTTCCATTAATAAAGGGAATACAAGAACACAAAAGACAACCCTATGGCCAAGACAAAGAATTCCGTAATTCCCTGCCCCAAAATGATCTTCCTACTCTTAGGAAATGACTTAGATGAATTTGGCTAAAACAATAAACCAAAGCTAAGTTCTGCCCCATTTTAGGCCACCCTAGGCACATATTTAAATGCTACAATCCGTTTACAAGCCCCAACTGATGGCCAAATAAGTTAGGACATGTACAAAAACGTGCCCCCATGTTTTTCGGCCATGATCAGCATGTCATGAGGCAGTTGTAACTGCCAACTGCTTGCCCATGTGCTTGGCACATGTTTTTCAACTTCTTCTTGTGCACATCATGTTCCAATTTTCGAACAACGGCCTTGTGCCCAAGGCTGGCATTGCACCCAGCGTTGCCCTTGTATTGCTCCGCGCCAATGTCATTGCCACAGCTTGCTACCCATCGACTTTTCTGTACACGTTCATTGTCACAGTTGTTCGCTCGTGTCAAGTTTCTCCCAACTTGATCAAATATGCCCGCCTCAATTACCATCGCTTGCCCCACATTGCCTTGTCTTATTTTACCACGTCTTTTCCCCTGCTTGACATGGCTTTACCTTGCCATTGCTTTGCCAACACGCACGTCTAAGTAATATGCGCATTGCTTCCATTCAAGGTGCCTTTGTCATGCCCGCGTAGTCCGTCATGCCAAGCTGCCCGTCATAATGTCGCCCCTATTTTAAGGAGTTGTGCCAAGTCCATCATGAAAATACTTTTCACAACCCACTCCTGCAAAGTATCATTGTCAAGGGGCTAACACTAGCCATTCATTCCGTTATTAACTTGTAAAGAACATTATGTTTCCTTCTTAAATGTTATATTTGTACTTAGGCCTCCAAGATGCTAGTTAATTGAAATTTATATTCCTTGTTTCCCAGTTGTTGTTACTCACGTGCTTTCCGCTTAGTCCTTTGTTGTGATCCACATGCGTATCGTTGTCCGTGGTTGCTACTTGCGTATTTCCTACTTATTAATTCCTAATATTGTGTTCCTGTGATATGGGTGGCTCTGCTATGAGATCATTTGGGAAATATGAGTTGATTTGAATTGTTACATAAAGTGAGGGTGAAATAAAGAACGACAGTGCCTTGTGATTTGCCATTTTGAGATTTTAGACATATATCTCATACCATAAAAGATAGTAAATATTCTAGTGTGGTTCTTTTTAGTATTTATATTCTTATTTTCCGAGTTGTATATGATACTTTTATCTGTTATACTTTGAACTGCTTCACTGTTAATCTAATGTACAAGTTATTGCAATAATAATCTTTTTAACTAAAATCCTCGTCACTACTTCGATGAGCTTGAACAAAATACATACTACTTCATTGGGTCCGTTGTACTGATACTGCACTTCTATATGTTCCGTGCAGATTATGGAGCAGAGTTGCTGGTGACGCCTGGTGCTAATTCGGAAGATATTCATGCGTTTGGATATAGCTTCCACTTGTCCTTGGTAGTTTAGATTATTGCCAATCTATTTATGTAACCTTCAAAAGAACGTGTATTTATCTATATCAGTTTTGAAATCTTAGAAGCTCGTGATTCGTACTACTAGGTCTTTTAAATTTGTAAATGTTCAGTTATCTATTTTCTATTCTCTTATAATCTAAATTGTGTTGTATTTTCTGTTAGTTGGTTTACCTGACGGGTTGAGTTAGGTGCCATCAGGAATTATGATTTTTGGATTGTTACAAAAATGATGCAATTGAAAACGATGCGGGAGTCGTGTTGGAGGGAAAAAATCAAATCGAGAAAAACATATATAGCTAGTGCCACACCTCTTGATAACCAATTAAATTCTATGTGAGAATCCTCAACTTAAGTTGAAAGAGAGAATTTTTATTGCTAACAGGTTTGAATATGGCAAGTTCTTTAATATAATGCAGGCATTAGGGAATAAACTCGTGATAAAAATAGAAATATACTTAATCTTCTAGATTAATTATTTTATAAATATTATTAATGTACTTTATTAATTCTAACTCCATAGTAATATAAACATTAGATTATTCCTGGTTACTTCTCTTGCGTAAAATATTGTTCTTGGTAGTTGAATTGCGAGCATGTATCATGTGCTACCTATTGTTGCCATAAAGCTTGACTTGACTTATTCGAAATATCTATAGTAATTTTAACTATGAAAGAAAAAAAACTCGGGACTTGTGCGTAGGGTTTGTGTCAAAATATACCGTTAGGATGTGCTATGATGAGTATAGTCAAACCTCTTTATCACTGTCGTATTTGTTCCGTATTTTTTGGATACTATAAAGAAGTGCTAATATAGATGATATATATTATAACATAACTGTTTAACAAAAAATGAAAATTCGGTCAAAACTATAAATTAAAAGATAAATCGGGTTACTGATAATCAGGAGACGAATATAATAAAGAACATTTGAAGATAATAAAGCAATAAGTAGGTTTGTATTCACAGATAATCTCAATGATACTTCGTGTGTTTACAAATGCTGAGACCTCCTTCTTTTATTGTTGATTTTTCTAGGAAAAGGTAAAATGTTTTTAGCCTTAAAGAGGCAATTATGAGCATTAAATGACATTAAATGAGACGTTACACAATCATTCTCATTCAATATTGATTTGCTAACGTATTTGGTATTTAATACTGAATTTAGACTATTTTATGCCATCAGATTCATATCTTCCATTGTCTCTGACTTGATGGCTTTGATTAAGTTAAATAGATACGAGACTTGTATAATTTGAATAGCCTCTCGTGCCTATTTAACTTTCTTCTCCTCGCATATGATATCGTCTATGCCTCTTAAATGATCAACTTGTTTTGTCAATTCGACCAGTCCACGTGTCACGCCATGTCACCTTCAATATAAATTCAGTTTTTCCCAATACAGATAGTCCCCACACTTTCCATTTATTTATTAATTAAATATCTGGGAAGTGGATCTTCGTTAAAAAGGGAATTTTTGTCATAATTAATGCTATGACATTATCGACGTTTCAATTGTCTTTTCTATTTAATGCACCATATGCGTGTTACCTTCTCATTAGTTCTGCGATTTTTTACCCTTTTCCTAAGTCTTCTTTTTATTATAGGCTTTCCATCATTACACCTATTAATTATCGACGGTTGAGTTTATATGTATAAACTTGCTCCCCTTTTCCTTTGTCTTCTTCTTCACAAGCTCTTTATCAAATTTCTTGCTTTTTACTCTTGTTCACTTCATCTTCAGTTCATACCTTCTGTTCATATCTTCTTGCAATTTCGTCTTCAAATCCTAACCCTAAAAATGTTCCAATTCATGATAGTTTCCCCAATTCTCCTACTAGACATAGAAGGGGTAGAGTAGGTATATTTCATTGTGCTGGGTTGGTTCCTGTGGTACCTCTAGTTCCATCACGCTTTCTAGTTCTGGTAACACCTCTAGAGGCTCTCTTTCTAACAAATCCTCTTCTAAGGGTAAAGAGCCTTCTGAACCTATCCAAGAGCCTCTGGTTTAAGAAATTGTACCAACGGATTTGTCTTTTGAACATGACAAAGAATTCCTTCGCGAGCAAGTGATTAAATTAGAGAAGGTTGGCAAATATCCCTCTTTAATTACTGAACCATTGATTCAAATTGTACAAAAAGACTGTCGTTTGAGAGATGACACCCACATTGTTATTCTTAACCCACACCAAAGAATAACTTCTTATAGGATCGGGTTTTCTTGCGTTTACAGTTATCCCTTTACTTTGGGATTTATTCTTGCCACCGAACCAGTTATTGTTGACTTCTGTCACTTTTTTTAAAATTTGTTTGGCTCAAGTTGGCCCCCTTGTATGGAGATTAGTGGCTTGTTTGAGGTATATGTCAGTCAAAGCTAATGTCGACTTTATCTTCCCTCATTTAATTCATCTTTACCACCCCAACCTATTCCGCAATGGTGTTTTTACCTTAACTGCAAGAAGTAAGAAGGTTTTGGTAAACCCTGAAGATGATAACAATCGTGGCTGGTACACACGATTTGTTGTTATTCCCATAGTTGATTTGGTGGGTGAATCAAACATTCCTTTTCCTAAGAAATGGAAATTTGCACGTAAGTATTTTCTTTCTTACCGTATCAATTTTAATTATTTCAACTCTTTCTCTAATCCCATTATTATTCCTTTGCATTTTGTAGCAACCGTTGGAGATGTGGAGCCCATTCCTAACTTTCGTGTTTGGGTAGACGCCATTTTGAAATCCATGCCTATAGAGGCACGAACTTGGAAATCTATTTCCAGCAAACATGGTTGGAAAGTTAAAACTCACGGTATACATCCCTATTTGCTTCTCGTGTGTTAAACTTTCCCCCCCTTTTGAATCTTCTATCCTTTTTATTGTCAGGATTTGCTATTCGAGGGATGTCAGCTAAAGTGGCTATTACTCTTAGAGCTTTTTCCAGTACTCCCCTAGCTTTGGAGAGGACTCAAGCCTCACTGTCAAAGAGGAAAATAGTTGAAGAGGATTGTGACGTTCATGAAGATGAAGATACCTCTTTGACAACTCGTCCCAAAACTAGGAGGTGCGTTGTTTCTGAGGATGAAACTAAAGTCTCCCCTGCTCGTACCTCTGAGACCGTTACTATTACCTCCGATGAATAAACCGCTCCACGGGACACCCCTGAATCCACTTAACGCTCTTTATTGAGGGTTTTGAAAGTGGTGAATTAGGTCCGATTTTAGATGAAATTCCTCTTTCATCTTCCGTTCCTGTTCCTTCTATTCCTCCCCTTATTTCAAGAGTTTATTTATCCACTTTGTCTGTTCCTACCTCTTTATTAGTTTATGCCCACTTACCTGCCTCAATTCCTTCAAATCCTGCTATTTTCACCTCTTCTACCATTCCTCCTTCTATAGTTCCTCCTTCCTCTACTAGTCATGCAGGGGAGGGTTCCAGTAGCAGAAGCATGGCCATGAGGAGTGTGACACTTGAGCTTCCCGCTAATAGAAGTCTTTTAAGGAAGCCAGGTGGAGCAAATGTTTGGCATGAACCCTTAATTAGGGATATTGAGATAAATAAGATGGACAATCATAGTTGTCTGACTTTGATGAACGATATAGTTCATTGTACATTGAAGGTATTCTCCCTTTACTTTTAAATAAACTCTTTCTTTTTAATTCTCACTTTTAGATGCTATTTTTGCAGGCTAACCTTATAGGTACGGAATTGATAGGAAGAATTTCCTTTTTGGAGAAGAAGGCTCGTGAATCTTATAGAACTTTTCTTGAGGCGGAGAAGATAGCTAGAGAAGCTGAACTTGAGGCCACCAATTGGAAAGAGCAGTTTAAAAACACTCAGAAAATGATAAAGGATTTTCAAGAGAGCAACCATAACCTGGAATAACAAAAACAAGCTCCGACTTCTGAACTAGCGTGGGCTAAGGCTTCTTTTAGCAAAGCGGAGAAGGGTAAAGAGCGCCTGGAGTGTTCTTTTTTTGAACAGTTGTCAAAGTCAAGTATAGAGATTAGAGAACTCAAAGTATTGTTGAGTAAAAAAGAAGAATACGCAGGAGAGCTGGTGCAAAAATTGACTCAGGCTCAGGTTGATTTACAAGCTTCCTCTGATAAGGTTCATGCCTTAGAAAATTCTCGTGCCTATCTTGAAGTTACCCTTAATTCCACTTTGACTGAAAACCAAATGTTGAAGAATGAATTTACTCCGTGGGAAAGGGATTATGTGCTTCCTGGGGAGAGCTTTAATATAGAGGTGAGATCAGCCTTTCTAAACTCCCGCCGTGATGCCTTAACTGATGCCAATCAAGAAAACTTCGATTTAGATTCGGAATTGGCCAATGTTTTGAAGACCATTGAGATGACTCAGCAACCACTTGAATTTCCTTCTCCAACAGATGAAACTCCTATGGCTGAAGAACCTTTAAATGAAGGAGTCACTTATGTTGAAGTTGAAAATGTTACAATTCCGACCCCCGAGGATGAAACTTCACTGATTCAGTCTGCGGAAGTTGAAGCTCCTATGACTCTTGCGTCCCTCGATGACCTTAACAATTCAAGCCCAACTGACGCTCTTCTTCAGATGTTGATGTTGTACCTGTAGCTGCTTCTAAAAATAAAGTTATTATTGCAACTTCAGAAGTTCCAACCCCTTCAGTGACAAATTTAATACTTTACTCCTTTGTCTTTTTTTATTTAATTGGTGGTTTTTCCACTTGAATTTTAAAGGATTTTTTTGGTTAAGTCCCCAATTATCATAATGGGGCATTTGTAAAGACATTTTGTGTGACTAATTTTTACTTAGTCTTTTATAAGAAGTTTTCTTAGCACTTCAATATATTCTATTCTTGCCTTTTTCTTATCTATTTAGGACTTATAGAATAGTCTAGCATTTTTATCCTTTAAAAATGATTTATGATTTTTATCATGAGTTATTAACATGAGGTTTATAAAAAGAGGGCCATTTTCATATATCGACACTTACTGAAGAAGACGTCTCAACTTCATAATGGTGTTATAATACAATGAAAGAAATAGGAATACACATGTCTTGTATGAAATAACTTTGACAAGTTTTTATTCATGAACTTGAACAAGCTTTTGAATATTACATGTATTAAAGTACATCTATAACTTTCTCGTAACCGTTTTTCTTGTACAGATTTTTACAAAGTAAATGTGATTCAAACAAGATTCTCCGTTATAACATGTTTCAGTGTATAGTCATGACCCCATTTTCATGTATTAGGAAGGGTTTGAGAAGTGACCTATGAGTTTGAGAGGTGACTCTATGGTTCTCATGGGAAAGAATACTACAATGTATGCTTATGTTGGTATTCCAAACCTCTGCTCGACACTTGTCTCTTTGTAGATTGATTTACGCATCTATTTTCCTCACGTATATGTTCTGCATTTAATATACAGTCCCCCCAAGTGTTTGAGCAGTGAAGTATGAAGCCTCGAGCTCTTATTTTTCCTCTTAACTTGGTCCTTTTCCTGAAACAGAAAAATATGCGGGACTCGAAGGTGCGATTATAGATAAAGATTGCCTAACCCGTGTGCATTTTCATTAGATTAATTGAAACCTTGGGCTGGGAATTTAAGAACATTCCATTTTGCCGTACAGGTTTTGGCTACTCATTTGGCACGAATTAGGATTTTTGCCTAGCATCTAAAATCGTTAGTAAAATTGTTAATAATTAAAAAAATAAATTTTAACAGAGAGATATCTGACCATAGATACGTTTTTCAAAAGTGGTATCTTTTTAGATGGAGAGAATTCCAATGTGAAGGTAACAACTTGCCATCCATTATCTCCAACTCGTGTGCTCATTTTTCCTGCAATGTCATGAACTCGCTATGGTCCTTCCCACGTTGGACTTATCTGTCCCAAATTAGCAGCCTTTGTAGATTGGAACACCTTTTTAAGAACAAAGTCCCCAATTTTAAAGAATGTGATGTGTGTTTTCTTGTTATAATATCGTTCAATTACTTGCTTTTGTGCCGCCATTCTTATTAGTGCAACTTCTCTTCTTCCTTCTAACGAGCCAAGATTAACCTGCATATCTTCATCATTTGATTCCTCTGTTGCTTGAACGTACCGTGTGCTTAGTTCTCCTATTTCTACTGGAATCAAAGCCTCAGCACCATAAACCATTGAAAATGGGGTTTCTCCCGTGCTTGTTTTTGTAGTTGTATGATAAGCCCATAATACCCTAGGCAATACCTCGGGCCAATTACCTTTCGAATCCTGAAATCTCTTCTTTAAGTTATTGATGATAACCTTATTCGTGGACTTTGATTCTCCATTTTCCACTGGATGATATGGTGTATATGTTATTCTTTTAATCTGCCAACTTTCAAAAAATTTTGTGATTTGGGCCTTTATGAATTGTAGTCCATTATCACACACGATTTCTTTTGGTACCCCAAAACGGCATATTATGTTTCTCCATATGAAGTCTTTGATTTCTTTCTCCTGCACCTATTTAAAAGCTCCTGCTTCTAGCCATTTAGTGAAGTAATATGTAAGCACAAGTAGAAATTTTACCTGACCTTTTGCTTGTGACAATGGACCTATGATATCCGTCCCCCATTACATAAAAGGGCCACAGAGCTATGACAGGATGGAGTAACTCAGCTGGTCTATGCATATTATTGTCGTATCTTTGACATTTATCACATTTATATACGAAATCATTAGCTTCTTCTTCCATCTTAGGCCAATAATACCCAGATCAAATAAATGTTTTTACTAGCGATCTCCCAGTAGCGTGACTTCCACAATGTCATTCGTGTATTTCCCGCATCACATACTCTGTTTGAGAAGGTCCGAGACATGATGCTAATGGTCCATCTAACATCTTTCCATAAAGATTCCCTTGATGCAAGAAATAACGAGTAGCTTTCTTGCGAAGTGCATGAACCTTTGCTTTGTCAATAGGCACGATTCCATGCTGTAAAAAAGCAACAATTTTGTTTCTCCAATCCCATGTTAAATGATTAAAATTTACCTCATTTTTATCAGGTTTGAGAACAGAATGAAATAGATATACAACTGAAGTATTTACATCATTTGCTACGCCTGCTACAGACGCGAGGTTAGATAAAGCATCCGCTTCTACATTCTCATATCTTGGGATCTGCATTACCTTCCAAGTGTGGAATTGTTTTATTAATTCCTGTACCTTTTCCAGATATTCTTGAATTCAAGCTTCCCTGGTTGTATAACTCCCCAGTATTTGATTAACCACAAGTTGAGAATCGCTCTTGATTATAATCTAGGTTATGCCAAGTTCCCGTGCCAGTTCTAAACCTCCAATTACAACCTCGTACTCTGATTCATTGTTAGTTATAGAATGACATTTTATAGCCTGTCTAATAGTTTCGCCTGCACGAGGTACGAGAACTATCCCTAGGCATGCATCTTTTTCATTAGATGAACCATCACCGAATAAAATCCAAGTCCCAGGGTTTGCACCATTAAAAACTTGTAATTCTTTTCTGCTTCTAAATGCTTTCCCCGACTAAAATTAGCTATGAAATCAACTCGTACTTGAGATTTTATTGCAGTCCTAGGTTGATAACTGATTTCATATTCACTTAATTCTATAGCCCATTTTGCTAACCTTTCTGATAACTCATGTTATTGCAAAATGTTTCGTAATGGGAAAGCAGTAACCAC
This sequence comes from Nicotiana noctiflora, assembly GCA_032618575.1. Taxonomy (NCBI): domain Eukaryota; kingdom Viridiplantae; phylum Streptophyta; class Magnoliopsida; order Solanales; family Solanaceae; genus Nicotiana; species Nicotiana noctiflora. The sequence continues at coordinate 27,919 of JASVEL010010921.1, forward strand.
AACAATGGGATGAGATTGAAAATTGGGTCTCAATTTTCTAGATGCCATGATCAAAGCTAAAGCTAACTTTTCTAGTTGTGGATATCGTGTTTCAGCATCTAGTAATGATATACTTACATAAGATAGGAGATTGTTTACCTTGGTCCTCTTGAACTAAGACAGCACTTACTGCAACTTCTGATACGGCCAAATAAATGAGTAGTTTTTCACCGTCCTTTGGTTTTGCTAACAACGGCGGATTTGACAAGTATGATTTCAAAGTTCTGAGAGCCTGTTGACAATCTTCATGCCATTCAAAATGATCTTGTTTTTTGAGTGCGGAGAAAAATGTAAAACACTTCTCCGAATATTTGGAAATAAATCTCCCTAAAGCCGCAATTCTTCCTGTTAATCTTTGAACCTCTTTTTTACTCGTAAGGATATCAGGAATTTCTTCCATTACTTTGATCTGAGAGGGATTCACTTCAATGCCACCGATAGAAACAAGAAAACCCAAATATTTACCTGAGGTAACTCTGAATGCACAATTTTCTGGGTTGAGTTTCATATTAAATTTTCGTAAAATTTCAAATATAACAGATAAATGAGAAATATGATCATTAGAATGCTAAGGTCTTGATGAGCATATCATCTATATATACCTCCATAGTTTTTCCTAAATGTTATTGAAACATTTTGGTGACCAACCTTTGATAGGTTGCTCCAGCATTCTTAAGACCAAAGGGCATTACTTATAACAGTAAGTCCCCCTGTCTGTGATGGAAGAAGTTTTTTCTTCATCTCTGGGGTCCATTTTTATTTGATTGTACCCTGAATATAAATCTAAAAACTTAAAAGTTCATTCCCTGTAGTTGCATCAATTAACTGATCTATATGAGGTAAAGGGAAGGAATCTTTTGGGCATGCTTTGTTAAGATTAATATAATCTACACAAACTCGCCAATTACCGTTTTGCTTAGGTACGACAACCGTGTTAGCCAACCAATCGTGATACTTTACCTCACGGATTGACCTAATTTTTAATAGCTTTTGGACCTCCTCTTGAATCACCTTGTTTTTTAATGCCCCTTGTATTCTTTTCATTTGTTTTAGGGGTGTGCAAGATGGGTCTTCATTTAGTTTGTGAGTCATCACGTCTGGTGGTATTGTTGTCATATCAGCATGGGACCAAGCAAAAAAATCCACGTTAGCTTTTAAGAATTCAATTAACATACCTCGTGTATCTGAGCTTAGGTTGTCTCCCCCATAAACCTTTCGTTCAGGCCATTGTTCAAACAATATCATAGCCTCGAGTTCCTCAATTGTCATTTTGATATTTTCATTCTCTTCATGTTCTTGAATCATATCAGGTCTTGAGTCTAAATCTGTCTTTTCTTGCTCAGTTGTGGTATGGTCTATGTCTCCTTCAACTTTATTTACAGCACTCATATCTGCTACAATATTAATACTTCTAGCTGTATGTTGTTCCCCACAAATGTGGTAGATTCCCCATGGTGACGGGAATTTCACAACTTGATGTAGAGTTGATGGAACATCGTCCATATCAAAAATCCATGGTCTCCCCATGATTATATTGTATTCCATCTCCATGTCTGCTACCTGAAATTTGGTATCATTCACAACACCCTCTGCAAAAGTTGTTAGAATTACATTCCCTTTAGTTACTACAGTGGAATTATCGAATTCTAATAGAGTATGCGCCTTTGGAATAATATTATCCTCCGCTTGCATTTCTCATAGCACCCTTAATAGGATGTTATTTGCAGAACTTCCTGGATCAATCAAAACTCGCTTTACGTCAGTATCATGTAAAAGTAAAGATATTACTAGTGCATCATTGTGGGGGGTGATCACTCCTTCTGTGTTTGCATTGTCAAAAGTGATACTTTCATCTTCTAAGGTTTGTCGCACTCTTTTCCCGTGCGTGATTGTGACTTTGGAAACTTTATTTGAAGCTGTATATGTTACTCCATAAATATCTTCTCCCACACTTATAACATTCACGGTTCTCTTGGGTTATGGGGGCTTTGCTAGTTCCTGCCTGTTTTTCATGTATTGCTTACCTTTCTCACTAAATAACTTAGTGAGATACCCTTGTTTCAATAGATGGTCCACCTTAATCTGTAGGAATCTACATTCTGAATGTAAGACCCCGTAAAATTTTTGTGCATAAAACCTAGTAGCTGTGGTGTCATGGTCCGAATAATGTGTTAGAAATGCGTAGAATTCTTCGCGGCGAGCTTGCTCGCCGCGGTTCGGACCCTTGGTAGTGATTTAAGTTTCAAAAATGTAGAGAATTAATTTTTTCGAAAAGTGTCAAATATGCGGTAAAGAATGCGACCGCAAACCTGACATGCGGACCGCATTCTTGCCGCAAAACGTTCCAGAGAGTTTCCCAAAAATCGTGTCAAAAGTGCCGTCGATATGCGATCGCATGTCAAATCTGCGGTGCACTTTGCGACCGCAGAATCAACATGCGGTCCACATAGTGACCGCATTCCTTAACAGAACCTGTGTAAAATTTGGGGCAATTCTGCGGTCACTATGCGGACCGCATGTTGATTCTGCGGTCGCATAGTGCACCGCATAATTGACCCCGGCCCAGATTTTTTAACATTTTGACCCGATCTCTTCTTTAATATAACACACTTCTTCTTCATTTTATCATATCATCTTACCAAAATTAGAGAGAGAAGAGAGGGTTTTTAGAGAGAGAAATCTTTCATCTTCAAAGATTGTTCCAACCATCTTAATTCCAAGGGATCTTAGGGCAAGGATTCAACATCCCCAATCTTTTCAAGGTAAAAACCCTAACTATTTTCTTTGATTTTCAGTTTTAATTGGGTAAAGAGAGGTTTGCATATAATAGCTTTTAAATATAGAATTTTTACACTCATGCATGATTATTGAACTTGATTTTTAGTAAAAAGAAGTGGGTAGAAGTAAGAGTCTTCAAGAACAAGGTTGGCAAGAGTAAGATAGCGTGGGTAAGCATAAAGTAGGAAGTTAACGGAAGAAAACTCATCACAGGTATGTATGGCTAATTTTGATTCTTGTAAAATCGCCCAAATGTGTGCGAATTGTTTTGGAATGTGCCAAATTGAGAAATTTTACGTAATTCTTTGATTTCCTTGTTGAGCATTTGATTGATGTTGAACTACGTGTGGTGTGGTATGAAATATGAATTGAAAGAAAAAAAAAAGCTAATCGAGATTGGTAAAGAATGGGGAACAACCATTGTGATGGCATATTTGGCTTATTGTGGAAGGAATTTGAAACACCTTAATTGTGGTAAATTGTTGAACATGATTATGTGGGCATTTTCGATTTTGGAATACTTGTAACTTGGTTTTGATATTGGCTTGAGAAGAAATTGAGAACATGAACCAATGTGTAAGTTGCTTATTTGAACTTGTTGAAATTGTGTGTAGTACCTTATCTGCTTTTTGAAATTGTTGTGTTTTCAACTGTAAGGCGGGGTCGTGTTGCGCGCCGCAACGTGGGGAAATAAGGTGTGGGTTGGGGTGATAAGGGTGGCCGAGGTAATAAGGGTGGTCAGGGGCAATAAGGATGGAAAGCGATCGAAATCGCTATTGAAAATTGATACAAAAATCAATAATGTGAAATTGTGAAAGGAGACAGCAGGAGAGTTTGCAACCTGTGGGGCACCGATTGCCCCTTTGTTTGACTACTTGTGCTTTACGTGATTGATTGGTTATTGTTAAATTGGTTGATCGTAGAAAGTGCTTTGTGTGAGAATTATTTGAAATGAGGAAAATGTGGAAACATGGTTGGTTGGCTTAATTAATTGTTGATGTAATTTAATGGCTTGAGTTTACTTGGGACAAAGTTTGTCCATACATACCAGTACAATTCAAGTGTACTGACGTCCCTTTTGCCGGGGCGCTACATTCGTGTCATGATTGTAGGTGGATCAGTAGCAGGCACTTCAGCTCATCGGCAGTAGTATCCTTCTCCTTCCACTGCCCGTTTTGGTGAGCCCCTTTCTTCCTCGGGGCCTTATGTGGTTCATGCCACTCGGTTTAGATTTCATTTTGGTTTTGTAAGGTATAGCCGGAGCCTTGTTACCGGCAAGTATTGTATTTCCCTTTTTGTATCCTAGAGGCTCCATAGACATGTAAACTGTGGGATTGTGGCCTATGTATATGTATGGGGCGTTGTAAATATAAATTATGAACTTGTTAGTGAATTAATCACATGGTTATGTTTATGCATTATGAAATCAGTCATTATTGGTAAAATATTTGGTTAATGAGAAACAATCAACACGGGGTTAACGCGTGGGAATGAAAGGCACCCAGGTCCGCTTGACTGGGGCAACCCGGTCAGGCGCCGGTCATGTTCCTCGATTTGGGGCGTGACACTGAAGTCTTATGCCAATGATCATTATGAAATTCGCACCAATGATCTAGATTGCGCTTGTTTGGATTTGACCGTATCTCTTTCGGCCACCGTACCTTATCTCCCATGCTCCTCAAAACAACTATGAGCTCGGAGGTGATGACATAGAAAATACATCCACCAAATCTTGCCTTCAAACTTCCGTCATCATCTCGTGACTCCTATCTATTTCAATCATTCCTGAATCTCGATGAATAACCAAATTCCCCCTTTCTTGATTTTTGATCACATCATTTATTTTTATGATTTGTCTGTGCATCTTTTCCTGCAGGAAACAAATAAGGATCGTACCTGTTTTTACCTGATATTTCTTCAGTTTCCGACCTCCGGGAACTGCTCCTTTCTTCATGTTGTAATCGAGAAAATATATCTTTCGTCGATTCGCAACTTTGTACTGTACTTGTTGTCACACCTCCTTTTGGCGCGCACCCGCGTGGGCGCAAGGGAGTTTTTCCAATTAAAGGAAAATCGAAACGGGATTCGTTTATTAAAGATTCAGAGTCGCCACTTGGGAGATTTATGGTGTCCCAAGTCACTGGTTGAATCCCGAATCGAGGAAAGGAATGACTCTGTTTAACAGTCGGCGTACTAGAAATACGGATATGGAATTCTGTTAACCCGGGAGAAGGTGTTAGGCATTCCCGAGTTCCATGGTTCTAGCACGGTCGCTCAACTGTCATATTTGGCTTATTTATCTGATTTATATCGTGCTTTGACTAATGTGCAAATTTTAAACTTTAACCGCTTTTGATATTATTATTCAATATTTTAATAGAAGAATTACAACATCATGAAAATGCATCTCAAACCATGTCACAATCAAGATACCTGTGATTATCAACTCATTCCAACTTTATTGAGATTTGGATTTGGGTCACACTAATGTGCACCCAAGTTTAGGAAGATAAAATTATTAAATACGCGCTTAAAGCTACTAACGCGTTATTATTTTGAGAAGGCCGTGAAAATTCGCTAAATGGCACACTTCTAATTCTAAGATTAAAACAACATTAATTAAAACGAGGGCCGTGTAATTGTTATTTTTATTTGGCACGGCGCACCTCAAATTATTTTAAAAATCGTAATCATGTTAGGCGAACGTATACATAATCAGGATTATTAATTAAAATCGTACTTAATGCAAACCGCCGTGATTCCATATTAAGACTCAATATTTCCAAGAACCAAATCCGGAACACACGGGTCATAAACAAAATCCAGTAGGACAAACCAATTAAGATTCCAACCACCACTTAACGTTAGCGTACAATCCAATCAGAAATAATTCACCTACCAATTAATCTGTACGTTTAGCATTAGCAAAAGTTCAAGATGCAAAAAAGAAATGCATTTCAACAATGAAGGATAACTGAATTTATTAGCCATGTTTAAACACAAATCATAGTCATACCCGAACCAAGTAGATTTACTAAGCTTTTTAAGCACAACGGCAAATTGAATTTCAAATTTATAAATCTAAGAAAATACACTAAAGAAACTCTTAAAAAGATTTATAATATTAACACACTTGTCACACACAATAACAAGAATATCTTCTAAACCAAAGTCTCATGAACAAAATTTCAACAAAGCCTCATGGAAATAAGAAGCAAAATATTAAAAGAGGAAAAGAAAGACCTTATATTAGCCGAGAACTTCAATTCAACGTTCTTTTGTCTTAAGGTTCTGCGGCTGGAATATGAAGAAGCAGTAACCGTTCGTTGGGAAGAAGAAGGAGCTGAAGCTTTTTGTGCTTGGACCAGAATGAAGTTGAGTAGTGTCTCCCCTCTTTAACTCTCCATTTTTCAGATTGTTTTTTTCTCTCCATGTGCGCAATTAATCCTTTTAGATCAACATCCCATGTGCTCTCTTCCTTTCCAGCCCCCTTTTTATTCATTACCCCATGTTATCATGTTTCTCAGCCCTCTTTTTATTCATTACCCCATGTTATCATATTACTTTAATTCCTAGCATGGGTATGGACAGCTTATTTTCTATTCGATTCCCTTAAACACCCCATGTTATTCTCTGATTCCCACTAGTCAATTGGCTTAATGGTTCACTGGTGTTCATCTGACAGACCACTCAACTCTTTTCTCAAATCAGCATTTATAGCAAAATGGAAGAATAGAATATATAGGGCAGAATCAGATTGGACTAACTAAGGTCCAATTCAACTACATCATACAGGGAATTAACACAAAGCTTAAAGAAGCACACTTGAACTCTATTATTTTGAAATTTTGGGAGTAATTCTCATATAGGGCAAATATCACGTGCTCACAGCTGCCCCTCTTTGCGCGGAAACATGAAGAGTTTTCGTGCAAAGATAAGTGAGCGGATACGAGCGATTTTTGCCCGTCTGAGCACTCCGTATGAAGCCTTATTTTTTTGGAAAAGTTTGACCGAACCTTTGCTTCAAAAGGTCTCCTACATATCCCTGGCTAAAAGGGAATCAGGTCAATGTAGTTCGGGAAGTTTTGGTAGCTGGGACTACCATGACTGCTGTGATCTTGCTGTTACTACTATTGCTGATGTTGCCACTGCTTAACTGATCTCCTTATTACATTGTACTAAATGAAAAATAAGAAGCTAGACTAAGTTACAGTATTGCAAATTCTTATCTATCTTTTTAACTTGATCTTGTCATGTTTCCTTGCCATCTTGCTGGCTCTGATGTTTCTTCACATGCTTCATTCTCTTCTGATAATTGTTATTTCGGCCTATCTTGATTGCCGAACTCCGACCATTGGTCCCTTCCTTGTGATCTTCGAACTATTCTACTTCGAAGTCTGAATCTATCTTTCTGATCCTTGTTGCTTTCCTTCTGATTTTGAACTTGGATTCATGCTGGGATTTCTGTTACCCTCTATCACTTTCCTATTGTTCACTATCCTTATCAAATCTTAGAAACTGAGACGCCGTTCTGCTTTTCCGGCGGGCTTCTGATTTTATCGACAAACTCTAATCATAAATCGCCACTCCATTCTTCAGGCGGGCACATGACCTCAACAACAAACTTTGAAAGTAAATTGCCACTCCATTCTTCAGGCGGGCTCCCTGACTTCAACTATAACTTCAAAACAAAATCGCCACTCCAGTCTTCAGGCGGGCTCCCTGACTTCAACTATAACTTCAAAACTAAATCGCCAATCCATTCTTCAGGCGAGCTCCCTGACTTTAACTACCACTTCAAGACTAAATTGTCACTCCATTCTTCAGGCGGGCTCCCTAATTTCAACTACAAACTTCGAACTTCATCCTATCCCTATCGTCTTCCTTCGCTTCCTACACCACTTTTTTCTTCCTGCATCACCTCTAAAACCATCATTTCTCCTAAATTACCTTGTTCTGGAACTGCTTTCCTCCTGGGTCATGTTGTTTTCCCTCCCGACTGCTGGTGATATCTTTAGAATTGTTTACTTGCCTGCTGAGGATAATGATGCTGGGAAAATTTTCCTTCATTCCCTCCTTTCCTTTGACTCATGCGCTTGAATTTGCGTTGGGATCTCTTGTTGTAACCCTCTGCTTTATGGTGGGTTACTGGTTTCAAGACCTGCAATGAAAAGACTGAAGACTTGCCTCTTGTTATACAGGTAGGCGCCTATTTTTATCAGCAACTTTTGAATTTAAAATGCATTGTGGCAATAATTTACGAAATATGCATAGGACAATGTAAAATAAAACAAATGTAAAATATCCTATTCGAGGGCGGAGACTCCCATCGTATTCTATTCGAGTGCGAATACTCCCGTTGTATCCTATTCGAGGGCGAATACTCCCATTGTATCCTATTCGAGGGCGAATACTCCCATTGTATCCTATTCGATGGCGAATACTCCCATTGTATCCTATTCGAGGGCGAATACTCCCATCGTATTCTATTCGAGGGCGAATACTCCCATCGTATTCTATTTGAGGGCGAATACTCCCATCGTATTCTATTCGAGGGCGAATACTCCCATCGTATTCTATTCGAGGGCGAATACTCCCATCGTATTCTATTCGAGGGCGAATACTCCCATCGTATTCTATTCGAGGGCGAATACTCCCATCGTATTCTATTCGAGGGCGAATACTCCCATCGTATTCTATTCGAGGGCGAATACTCCCATCGTATTCTATTCGAGGGCGAATACTCCCATCGTATTCTATTCGAGGGCGAATACTCCCATCGTATTCTATTCGAGGGCGAATACTCCCATCGTATTCTATTCGAGGGCGAATACTCCCATCGTATTCTATTCGAGGGCGGATACTCCCATGATATCAATGTTTGAAAGTGAACAAACTTGAGACATCCTGTTCGAAGGTGGACAAACTCGAAACATCCTATTTGAAGGTGGACAAACCTGACACGTCATCTTGAATTGCCTTCCTCATTTCTCCGAGAAAATTTTCAATAACGGCAGAAAATTTTCTGCCCCAGTATTGGTGTTCTTCCTTGTGGCATGACTTTCTGCTATCAATAGGACTTTCTTTCCCTGTTTCAAATCAAAGAAAATTTGTTAGTTCAAAACATTGTGAGCGGTTGTGCCGCTCCTGTATGGTGGTTCTTCCTTTTCCCCTTTTCCTCGCTCGGGGTTCCCAAAACTTGTTAGGGAATGATTTCATTTGCTGGAGATGATATTCCTGTCTGGGGATGGGTTTTTCCATTTATCCCTTCCCCGTTCTGTGTTTCTCAACTTGCTGGGGGTTATTCTGTTGAAGATGGGGTTTCCTTTCTCCCTTTACCACTCTGTGTTGTCCGACCATCTCGGAACTTGCTGAAGATAACACTGCTGGTGGATTTTCATTTCCTCAAAATTGGTGTTTCACTCTTCTGGAGGATGTTGGAGATGATATTGGTTTAAATATTGCTTCCCTTAAGGCCTTCTTTCTTCCCTTTTCCCCAAGTGGGACTCGACTTCCAGAAAAGTTTCAAAATGAAAAGAAAATTTTCTACCCCAGTTTAATAATCTTCTTTGCACCACACTTCTCTGCCATAATTGGAAAGTTGGTGGCAAGTTTTGAAGTCATTCCTCACTTGTTCTGACTAGACAGACTTTGATGGGGAATTTTTGATAAAATGAGAAATATAAAAAGAAACAAAATAGAAGACAAGGGGGAACTGACTCTCTAACAAGAAGTAACTATAAAAAATCCTGTCAAACTCGAATACCAACTCTACTGGTCATGACATACACATATGGCCTATCCTTCGTCGTTAATTGCCTTTCACGATTTCTGTCTCGTGATTTCCATCCGATTATCACCTTTATTCGACTTGTAGTGCCCGAAGGGTTTTCACTTTCAAGCCTCTCTCATTTTGATTTTCTCTCAGCTTTCGTCGCCTTATGGTGCCTGTGAAGGTTTTCACCGGTAAGACTCTCTCATTTGTATTACTTTTAGCTGGGGATTGGGGTGTCACTGCTAAGACTCTTTCGTATTTCTTTTCTGCTGGGAATCCGAGTCTTTTCTGCTGGGAATCAGAGTGTCATATTCGGATGAGACTCTCGTGTTCGTTTGACTTGGCCTATTTTGAAGACTGGTCGGAAGGTCTTTCTTTGGACCGTAATGTGGGATTCGGATAGGGCCAGAAAGAAAGGGTATTAAAGGCTCAAAACAAATTAATTCTAGGTTCAAAATTTACAACCTTCGGACCTAAATTTATTTATAATAAATATAACTTTTCTTTGCCTAAATTTCATACTTGGGGAATTCTTATTTCTTTATTTACACTATGACCGAGCTGTGAAGCGCCTACGTATCCTCTTCAAGGAATCGGGTCAAACGTAGTTCCCAATTCCCTTTTTTCAAGTTTCATTCATTTTTCTTTTCCTTTTCTTTTCTTTATCTCTTTTTGTTGTTTTCTTTTCTTTTCTTTTTCTTTATCCCTTTCTTCTCTTGTCTTTCAAACTTGTGTTTCTAGTCTTTGCAACTAATTCCGAAGGAAGGGTATGAAAGATTTTAAAATAAGGCACAAAGGGTTGACGATGGATAAAGTGTTTGGATAGCAGAACAAAATGCCTTCGTCATTCCAATCTTCAAAACATGCCAAGTACAAACAACATATTCACGACATCTTCTGGTTGTATCATGATTGATAACCATATCGTCCATTCGCCTTTTCATCTATCATTTTAAAGTATTATTGGACGACACTTTCATTTCAGTATCACGAGCGAACCCCGTCTTAGTATGGCCAATTTTCCTTTAAGGGTTTCTTCGTGTTTTACCTGCCCCAGTCTCACATGATTCGGGCTCCAAATAATCTCAAATCATTTTTATTTCTTTTTAAAATGACCTGATTATCTTCCAATTGCTTCATGATTAACCCTTAATATTAGGCCAAAATTATGTGCGATGCTATGTCATTAGAGTCGGCGTTCGAACAAATGACAAATTTAAAGATAGAAGAACTAAACAAAAAGATGACTGGGTAATAAAAGACCGAAAGTTCCATTAAACGGAGAAAAGGTTCAAATACAAACAAGCAAACCATCAATACAAACCTGAAACGACACTTTATAAGACTAAGCAAACTGAAATTACCAGAATGGAAAGATAAGAGGGTTTTACTTCAAGACAAGATCCGGGTCACAACCCTGAAAACAACTCGGACAAAAGAAATGATAACAAAAACAAACCACCGAAACTCCTCCTGATTACCAAGCATGACTTCCTATATCCAAATTCTGCCGATTGGTTTTGCTGTGGAATACAGATCGGGCTTCTTAATTTTCCCTTCTCTTGTGTATCAATTTGATCACATAGGTCTAAGGGTGAGCTGGCAATGTATTCTGATTAATGTTGGGTGCCTCTGGTGTCCTGAACCTCGATCTTATTGGTGTCAATAAGATTTTGCACTGCATGTTTCAGTTTCCAACATTTCTCGGTATCATGTCCGGGAGCCCCCGAACAATACTCACAACTTACTGAGCGATCCACATTTGGGGGTAGGGGATTTGGCAATCTTGTCTCAATAGGACTTAACAAACCTATCTGAAGGCATGATTCCCTCGGAACAGAGCAATATAAGTTTCTCCCAACTCAGTGAATGTTCTTTGTGTCTTTTCCTTTCTGAAGGCATGATTCCCTCGGAAACGTGGTCCTGGAGGGTTATTGTAAGCCCTTGGTGGTGGATATGTGTTTCGGGAAGGGTGATTAGGGTTATTTGGGTGGTAGGGTCTGGCTTGGTAATGAGGTGAAGGACCTTTCGATCTGGACCAAGTACCCTCCTCTACCGTTGCAACTTCTTCTCTTCTCTTCTTCCCGAATGCAACCCTTGTGCCATTCTGAATAGCTTGAGTCGTTGCTTTTAACGCGGAATAGCTCAAGATCTTATTGGACTTAAGTCCCTCTTCTATCATTCCGCCCATTTTGACCACCTCATTGAAAGATTTACCAACCGATGTCACCAGGTGACTAAAGTAAGTTGGCTCCGAGTGTCTGCAAGAAGTAATCTACCATCTCGTTCTCTCTCATCGGTGGATCTACCCTTGCTGCATGTTCCCTCCAGCGGAACCCACATTCTCTAAAGCTTTCGGCGGGCTTCTTCTCTAACTTTAGCAATAATAAGCGATCAGGGATTATTTCAAGATTATATTGAAACTGGCCGATGAATGCTTGGGCCAGGTCATCCCATGTAAACCATCTGCTCGGATCCTGCCTGGCGTACCACTCTAGTGCAGACCCTCCCAAACTCCGACCGAAGTAAGCTATCAGAATTTCATCTCGCCCTCCGGCTCCTCGCATTTTGCTGCAGAAACCTCGGAGATGGGCTACTGGGTCACCATGCCCTCGTATAGATCAAACTTGGGCATTTTGAACCCAGCGGGCAACTGGACATCTGGAAATGGGCACAGATCTTTGTAAGCAACACTGACTTGGTTGCCTAAACCATGCATATTCCTGAAGGATTGCTCCGGGCTTTTGACTTTCCGAATAACTTCCTCACGCTCCAAACTTTTGAAGTGCTTTTTCAGTTCTGTCGGGTTATCCCAGTGAGGGGTTTGTGAATGCGGTTCAGGAGCCTTAAAGGTAGGCTCGGGAGAATAACAAAGATTGTCATGTATTTGGAAAAGCGGTTCACTGGACGACTTTTGTAAAGTAGCAGGTGGAGGTGCCACAAAAATAAGGGTGACCGGAGGAGGAGTATTTTGTCTAGCTGGTGGAACCTGGGATGTATAAGGGTTTTCCCCTTGATAATATGGATAGATCGGTGCACTTGTCGAGGGGTCAATGGGCGGACGCTCCGGAGCTGGTGTAAGAGTATGAAGGTTTGGTGATGACTGTCCCCTAGCCCAGGCTAGGTGCATCTCTGTTATTTGCTGTCTCAACCGGTCCACCTCATCTTTCATGATCTGTATCTCTGTTTTCTCTCCGTCGAGACTTTTGCCGGAACTAGACATGCTTGCTAGAATTGGACCTTTTGATCTAGTATGGTAATGGTGATTGGCCAGAATATTCTGTCAAGCCAACCGCTAAACTTTCTGGAAATGCAACAAACTTGTAAGCTCACAGAGTTTAACGGATATGTTATCGCACGTTGGATGCAATGCACCTAGTCAGTTAACCATATATGTATTCACCGCATGCGTCATTCCAACTTTTCCTTTTCAATTATCCTTGAAAACCTCTCTCGTTATTAACCTCCCCTTTTTTTCATTTTTTTTTCAAATTGGAATAAAACCCTTGTTTTTTACAGACACGGCCCTTTAGCGCCTCGGGGACGAAGATTATTAGGCTGTGAGGGTCAATTGACCAAAATCAAAATGACCCAAAAGTGGCCGTTTATGCAAAGTCAGCCTTCCGGCGTCCCTTTCGGGTCCATTCGGCTATTTTTTGAAAACGGCATCACTTTGATTTTATTGACAAAACTTAAACACACATTTTTTGATTTTTTTTTAAAAAGGGGTGGTAACCCAAACTTTATTTTGAGGCTACGACCTTTCAACATTTCCACATGAAATATTTCAAGGCTATTATTCAAAAAGAATAAGGAAAGATTTCAAAGTGGCCATTTTTGCAAAAACAGCCTTCCGGCGTCCTTTCGGAACATTCGGCTATTTTCAAAAACAGCGTCACTTTGATTTTATTGAAAACTAAAACTTCGACATTTTTTTTTAAATTTTTTTATTATTTTTTGAAGGGGTGGTTGGACCCGATGAGGGTTGCCTACGTATCCCACCTTATGGGGAGAATCAAACTTGCGTAGTTCGGTTATAAAGAACCAAATCATTTTAAGAAAAGAAAACAAAGTATTTTTAACAGCATTTTTTTTACTAACTTATTTTTCATAAAATTAACAAAATTTATTGGGAATTTATTTTTCATTTTTCAAAAATTATTTTCAAAGAAACTAAACGTTTTTTTTCTTTTTAGGTAAAAAAAAACAGACTATTTTGAAACTATTTTTTTTCATTTTCCTCAATATAAAAAAAAACCGGTTAGCCTGCAAGTCTGAAGCAAATGAATGCGTAAAACAAACAGGATGCAACAGGATGGTCTTTTCATTTCAGGTCATCTGTCCTAGACAGGCCCAACCCCTGTGTTGAGCCTCTCTAAGTCAATATGCACATGATGCAAATAAGCGTTCCTACTAGGGATCCGGTATGAAGTTTTGTTATACTAGGTTTAAAAACTTGGGTTTATTGTTCTAGACCTGGCTTACCCGAGCGGACAACTCGAGCCGAGGAGGAGGCAGCAACCCGGGAATACAGAAGCTTCACCGGTTTTGCAACTTATCCAAACCTCGTTCTAAAGGGGGAATTAGACATTATACATAAAAGAAGTCACACGAAGTGCACCCTTCTTCATGATTTAGAAGACTTAGAGAGGAAATTGGTTTCGGCACAATTTATATGTACAGTTGAAAAAATATCAAAGCGATAAAAATATCATTTTGCACATTTAAACCCAAGATAATAATAAACCAAATACAACAATTATTCAAAACTCGAGTTCTAAAACCCCGATCCAGTGGTTCTGGGTTTATCATCTTTTTGGAAAAGGTGTCTAGACTGGCTTTAACTCGAGCGGACAACTCGAGCCGAGGAGTGTCGGTGCACCGGTAGCATGGCTTTCCGGCTTAATTGACAATGCTCTCCGCCTAAACAGGTGTGACTACAAATCCTTCACTGGGTGCGAAGCACCACAGCTATCTTGAGAAAAACGGGCTATGTCCAGCAAATGCCCGAGATTATATTTCAAAGAGACTAAAAAAAAATGGGTATCGGCACAATTTATATACAATTCACAAAATATCAAAGCAGTAAAAACAATATTTAGCACATTAATACAAGCATATAATAAAATCAAATAATAAATAAGCCAAATACAACAATTATTCCAAGCTCGAATTCTTAAACCCTGAACTAGTGGTTCTGGGTTTGCAGTCCCCAGCAGAGTCGCCAGAGCTGTCACACCTCCTATTGGCGCGCACCCGCGTGGGCGCAAGGGAGTTTTTCCAATTAAAGGACAATCGAAACGGGATTCGTTTATTAAAGATTCAGAGTCGCCACTTGGGAGATTTATGGTGTCCCAAGTCACCGGTTGAATCCCGAATCGAGGAAAGGAATGACTCTGTTTAACAGTCGGCATACCAGAAATACGGATAAGGAATTATGTTAACCCGGGAGAAGGTGTTAGGCATTCCCGAGTTCCGTGGTTCTAGCACGGTCGCTCAACTGTCATATTTGGCTTATTTATCTGATTTATATCGTGCTTTGACTAATGTGCAAATTTTAAACTTTAACCGCTTTTGATATTATTATTCATTATTTTAATAGAAAAATTACTACATCATGAAAATGCACCTCAAACCATGTCACAATCAAGCTACCCGTGATTATCAACTCATTCCAACTTTGTTGAGATTTGGATTTGGGTCACATTAATGTGCACCCGAGTTTAGGAAGATAAAATTATTAAATACGCGCTTAAAGCTACTAACGCGTTATTATTTTGAGAAGGCCGTGAAAATTCGCTAAATGGCACACTTCGAATTCTAAGATTAAAACAACATTAATTAAAACGAGGGCCGTGTAATTGTTATTTTTATTTGGCACGGCGCACCTCAAATTATTTTGAAAACCGTAATCATGTTAGGCGAACGTATACATAATCAGGATTATTAATTAAAATCGTACTTAATGCAAACCACAGTGATTCCATGTTAAGACTCAATATTTCCAAGAACCAAATCCGGAACACGTGGGTCATAAACAAAATCCAGTAGGACAAACCAATTAAGATTCCAACCACCACTTAACGTTAGTGTACAATCCAATTAGAAATAATTCACCTACCAATTAATCTGTACGTTTAGCATTAGCAAAAGTTCAAGATGCAAAAAAGAAATGCATTTCAACAATGAAGGATAACTGAATTTATTAGCCATGTTTAAACGCAAATCATAGTCATATCCGAACCAAGTAGATTTACTAAGCTTTTTAAGCACAAAGGCAAATTGACTTTCAAATTTATAAATCTAAGAAAATACACTAAAGAAACTCTTAAAAAGATTTATAATATTAACACACTTGTCACACACAATAACAAGAATATCTTCTAAACCAAAGTCTCATGAACAAAATTTCAGCAAAACCTCATGGAAATAAGAAGCAAAATATTAAAAGAGGAAAAGAAAGACCTTATATTAGCCGAGAACTTCAATTCAACGTTCTTTTGTCTTAAGGTTCTGCGGCTGGAATATGAAGAAGCAGTAACCGTTCGTTGGGAAGAAGAAGGAGCTGAAGCTTTTTGTGCTTGGACCAGAATGAAGTTGAGTAGTGTCTCCCCTCTTTAACTCTCCATTTTTCAGATTGTTTTTTTCTCTCCATGTGCACAATTAATCCTTTTATATCAACATTCCATGTGCTCTCTTCCTTTCCAGCCCCCTTTTTATTCATTACCCCATGTTATCATGTTTCTCAGCCCCCTTTTTATTCATTACCCCATGTTATCATATTACTTTAATTCCTAGCATGGGTATGGACAGCTTATTTTCTATTCGATTCCCTTAAACACCCCATGTTATTCTCTGATTCTCACTAGTCAATTGGATTAATGGTTCACTGGTGTTCATCTGACAGACCACTCAACTATTTTCTCAAATCAGCATTTATAGCAAAATGGAAGAATAGAATATATTGGGCAGAATCAGATTGGACTAACTACGGTCCAATTCAACTACATCATACAGGGAATTAACACAAAGCTTAAAGAAGCACACATGAACTCTATTATTTTGAAATTTTGGGAGTAATTCTCATATAGGGCAAAAATCACGTGCTCACACCTGTTATAAACATCATTCCATTTGGTTATAGGGAACTCTTGAAGGCTTTCTTTAAGTCTTCTCATGGCTTCAGAACTTTTATCATTTAAGTGGCTTGCAAAAGCTATTGCAGCCCAATTATCTGGTACACGGGGTAAAGTCATTCGTTCCCGCTGGAACCTATCAACAAAATCTCTGAGCAACTCTGTGTACCCTTATTTTATTTTGAAAACGTCTTGCATTCTTTTCTCAAACTTTTGAGCTCCTGAGTGAGCCTTATATAAAAGAATCTGCAAGCTCAGCAAAAGAGTTTATAAAATTTCCAGGCAAAAGAGAATACCAGGTTAGGGCACCTTTGGTAAGTGTTTCTCCAAATTTCTTAACCAACACGGACTCAATCTTCTGCTTGGTTAAATCATTTCCTTTGACTCCAATAGTAAATGTCGTCACATGGTCACGTGGGTCGGTTCTGCCGTCATATTTTTAGAGGTCGGCCATTTTGAACTTTTTAGGGATTGGAAGGGGAGCAACACTCGGTTTCCAAGGTTTTTGTGAGTATTTATCCACATCTACACCTTTGATTACTAGGAGGACTCCAGGTATTTGTTCGATGCGTTCATTTTGTTCTTTGAGCTGTTTCTGCAAAGTTATTACCAAATTTTGCAAATAAAAATTATTCGTATTACTTGGATCCATTTTTCGTGGTTCACTAGAGGTTCTCTCATTTGCTGAATTAATAAGGCCAAAACGAGAATTCTCCAATGTATTGTTATTAGGCGTAGGTGTGGGCGGCGCAATAGGTAACCGGCTAACTAGCGCTTGAAGAGCTTGCCTAACCCGTGCATTAATTATTTTTTGTAAAGCTTCATCTGGTACCTCAAAATGTTCAGATTTCCCTTGCTCATCAGCATGTGATTCTGGTGCAGGAGTACCTTCATGAGATTGACGTGGTGATCTTTGAGGTGAAGGAGCTACGTTAATGTCGTGTAAATGTCACGACCCGGATTTTTCCCCAACATCGAGATCGTGATGGCGCCTACTCGTGGTAGCTAGGCAAGCCACTGTATTCATACTACCCTGTTTTTAACACAATTTTAATTAAATAAATGCGGAATACTTTATCAAAATAGAAATAACTAATTACAAGATGAAAATCATACTGAAATCCTCTACCCAAGACGTGGAGTCACCAACTCACGAACTACTAATGATTACTACACATAAAAGTTTGAAAGAAATATAACATAATTCTGTTTGTCTCGGAACAAAGAGACTACAGCTAGTAACATAAATAAAGAGAGAGACGCCGGGCCTGCGGATGTCTGCAAGCTACCTCGGTCTCAAATGTGATCAACTTCCACGCAATTGATTTACTGCTGCTGCTCCTGATCGTAGCCTGGACCTGTGCAAAAACGCACAGGAGTGTAGTATCAGCACAACCGAACCCATGTGCTGGTAAGTGCCTGGCCTATCCCGGCGAAGTAGTGACAAGCCTAGGACCAGACACCCACATAAACCTGTGCAATTCAATATATATATATATATACCACAGAATAACAAGAAATAACCAGGTAATAACACAATAAGGAATATCTCAAAGAATTCAACAATTAACAATAGTTAATAAATTCACAAGGAAAAACAAAGTATAATGGAAACACAAGTAATATCAAGTCAAGGAATAGCAAGCAGTTGCACGGCATCACCCTTCGTGCTTTTACTCTCATCCTCACCAAATAAGCAAATAAAGTACACGGCATCACCCTTCGTGCTTTTACTCTCATCCTCACATCCATAGTACGGCATGATCCTTCGTACATGGTTCAATAACGAGGGCACGGCATGATCCTTCATGCATAATCAATAGAACATGGCACGGCATTAACCTTCGTGCATAAATAATAAAACAAGGCACGGCATCACCCTTCGTGCATTATCACTCTTCCTCACCCAAATAACAATCACGGTTAAGGGCAAAGAAAGAAGCAGTAATTCATAAACTGTCCCAACAAGGGCAATCAATAATTATCTTCACAACAAGTCCCAACAAGGGAGAACCATAACAATTCATCTATAAATATATCTCGAAATAAGCATTTTCAACGACTCACGGTCATACTAGACTCCGCAGTGTATGGATGCTCGTCACCACAGCCCATACACCGCACTCGATCACATAACACATAACACATAATCCTATTCCCTCAAGCTAGGATAGAACAAACACTTACCTCGAATGTTTATGAACAATTCAATCCGTGGAAATGTCTTTTTCTTTCAAATTTGGCTCCACTCCAATCGTATCTATACACAATTGATTTAATATCATCAATACTACTCAACAAACTAATTCTTAAAACCAAATACAACTTTTACAACATTCTGCCCGGAATAGTAAATTTCAACCCCGGGCCCACATGGTCGGAACTCGGGGTTCGGACCAAAATCCGGTTACCCATCCCCTCACGAGTTCATGTATATGATTTGTTTCAAAATCGGACCTCAATTCGAGGTCCAATTTCCCAATTTATGAAAAACCCTATATTCTAACAAAAACAAGAAATTCTACCATGAAAACCTTTGATTTCTATTGAAAAACATGTTTAATGATGTTAGGAATTGAAAGAATTAAGTAAAAAGTGACTTACAATTGTTTTGATGAAGAAGGAATCCGTGAAGAATCGCAAATGGGTGTTTTTGTTTTGTAAAAAGTGAAGAAATGAACCGAAAATCGTGTTTTACAGGTCTCTGTGTTCGCATTTGCGAACATGGGTTCGCAATTGCGAACCCCGACCAATTTCTGGAGTTTAAAAATAAGCTAAGGCTGGGAAGTTCGCATTTGCGAACTTTTGTTCGCATTTGCGAAGCCAAGGCAAATCTGGGGGCTTCGCATTTGCGAACATATGTTCGTATTTGCGAACCAGGCTGGAAAGGGCAGTGTTCGCATTTGCGAACTAATGTTCGCATTTGCGAACACGGGCAGTAAAGGGCATTGTTCGCATTTGCGAACTATTGTTCGCATTTGCGAACATAGGCAGGACAAGGGGATGTTCGCATTTGCGAACAAGGCTGGGTCATGAGGGACTTCGCATTTGCGATTAGGGTTCGCATTTGCGAAGCCAACAACTGGGTGAAAAACCAGCAGTGCAAAAATTCAGAATTTAATCCAACGACCTATCAAATCTTTACCCGAGCCCCCCGGGCTCCAAACCAAACATATATACAACCTCAAAAACACATTATGAACTTGTTTGTGCGATCACATCGTCAATATCAAATCGTTTTCATCAAATCAAGCCTCAAATTCATGATTTTCATACTTTTAGTTTTCAAAACTTTCAAACTTGGAACTCAAGGTCTAAAACATCTCAAACGACATCCGAATGTCACCAAACTTTACAGAAATCACATATATAATATTTAAGACTTGTACCGGGCGTCGGAACCAAAATACGAGCCCGATACCAAGGTCAATTAATTCATTTCCTTTAACAATTACTTCCAAAACAATTTCATAAAAAATCATAACTTGGGCTCTAGGCCTCAGAATTCGACTCCGAACGCATGTCCAAGTCCCATATTTTCCTACGGACCTCTCGGGACCATCCAATCTCGAGTCCGGATCCGTTTACCAAAAATGTTGACCGAAGTCAACCATATCAATATTAATATCATTTTTATCCACATTTCTCATAGAATTCATATTTTCTATCACAAAATCTTTCCGGCTACATGCTCGGATTGTGCATGTAAATCGAGGCAACATGGATTGAGGTTTTCAAGGCCTCAGAAGCTCGAAATGATTAATAAAATAAGTGATAACCCTTTGGGTAGTCACAATCTCCACCTCTAAAACAACCGTTCGTCCTCGAACGGACAAAAGAAAGAAGTACCTGAGTCAGGAAACAAATGTGGGTAGCAGCTCCGCATATCAGACTCGGACTCCCAGGTCGATGCCTCAGGAGGCTGACCTCTCCACCGAACACGCACAGAAGGATAACTCTTCGACCTCAACTGTCGAACCTGCCGGTCTAGAATGGCTACCGGCTCCTCCTCGTAAGATAGATCATTGTCCAATTGGACAGTACCGAAGTCTAACACATGTGTGGGATCGCCGTGGTATCTCCGAAGCATAGATACATGAAAAACTGGATGCACGGCTGATAAGCTAGGCGGCAAAGCTAATCCGTAAGCCACCCCTCCCACTCTGTCTAGAATCTCAAATGGACCAATATACCTAGGGCTGAGCTTGCCCTTCTTCCCGAACCTTATCACGCCCTTCATAGGCGACACTCGGAGCAATACTCGTTCACCAACCATGAAATCTACATCTCGAACCTTACGATCCGCATAAGTCTTCTCTCTGGACTGAGTGGCACGCAATCTCTCCTGGATAATTTTGACCTTATCCAAGGCCTCCGGAACTAAGTCTGTACCCAACAACCGAGCCTTCCCCGGCTCAAACCATCCGACTGGAGATCGACATCGCCTACCATACAACGCCTCATACGGAGCCATCTGGATGCTAGACTGGTAACTATTATTGTAGGCGAACTCTGCTAATGGCAGAAACTGGTCCCACGAGCCTCCGAAATCAATAACACAGGCTCGATGCATGTCCTCTAAAATTTGAATAGTCCTCTCGGACTGGCCATCCGTCTAAGGATGAAATGTTGTACTCAACTGAACCTGGGTGCCTAACTCCTGCTGGACCACTCTCGAGAACCGCGAGGTAAACTGCGTACCCCGATCAGAGATAATAGATACCGGCACTCCATGGAGACGAACAATCTCCCTAATGTAAACCTCCGCTAACCTCTCCGACGAGTAGGAGACGGATACTGGAATAAAGTGTGCTGACTTGGTCAGCCTATCAACAATGACCCAAATAGCATCAAATTTTCTCCGAGTCAAAGGAAGTCCAATAACGAAGTCCATAGTGATCCGCTCCCATTTCCACTCGGGAATTTCAATCCTCTGGAATACACCACCAGGTCTCTGGTGCTCATATTTCACCTGTTGACAATTTAGACACCGAGCGACATACGCAACGATATCTTTCTTCATTCTGCGCCACCAATAGTGCTGCCGTAAGTCCTGGTACATCTTCGCGGCGCCCGGGTGAATAGAATACCGCGAACTGTGGGCCTCCGCTAAGATCAACTCTCGAATCCCTTCGACATTGGGCACACAAACTCGACCCTGCAATCTCAATACCCCATCATCATCTAGATTTACCTTTGTGGCACCTCCCCGCTGTACTCTGTATCTCTCAACACACGCAAATGAGGATCATCAAATTGCCTCTCACGGATACGCTCTAATAAAGAAGAACGAGCGGCCGTGCAGGCTAACACCCTGCTAGGCTCAGAAATGTCTAATCTCACGAACCGGTTGGCTAAGGCCTGAACATCTAGAGCTAATGGTCTCTAACTGACCGGAATGTATGCAAGACTACCCATGCTGGCATACTTTCTACTCAAAGCATCGGCCACCACATTGGCCTTACCTGGGTGATATAATATAGTAACATCATAGTCTTTTAGCAACTCTAACCATCTCCGCTGTCGTAGATTCAACTCCTTCTGTTTGAACAAGTACCGTAGGCTTTTGTGATCGGTGTACACCTCACATGTCACACCATATAGATAATGCCTCCAGATCTTTAAGGCATGAACCACTGCTGCTAACTCAAGATCATGAACTGGATAATTCTTCTCATGTATCTTTAACCGCCTCGAAGCATAAGCGATAACCTTACCATCCTGCATCAATACCGCTCCAAGCCCTGTACGAGATGCGTCACAATAAACTGTATAAGGCCCTGCACCTGTAGGTAGTACCAACACTGGTGCGGTGGTCAAGGCTGTCTTGAGCTTCTGAAAGCTCGCCTCACACTCCTCCGACCACTGAAACTGAACACCCTTCTGGGTCAACCTGGTCATCGGGGCTGCAATAGAAGAAAACCCCTCTACAACTCGACGGTAGTAACCTGCTAATCCCAAGAAACTCCGGATCTCAGTCACTTAAGCTGGTCGAGGCCAATTCTGGAATGCCTCAATATTCTTTGGGTCTACCTGAATACCATCCACTGATACAATGTGACCCAGAAATGCTACCGAACTCAGCCAGAACTCACATTTAGAAAATTTGGCATATAGCTGGTTATCTTTCAGAGTCTGAAGAACCACTCTGAGGTGCTGCTCGTGCTCTTCCTGGTTGCGGGAGTACACCAGGATGTCATCTATGAAGACTATCACGAACAGATCTAAGTAAGGCCCGAATACCCGATTCATCAACTCCATGAATGCTGCTGGGGCATTGGTCAACCCGAAGGACATGACCAAGAACTCATAATGCCCATATCTAGAGCGAAAGGCTGTCTTAGGAATGTCGGCCGCCCTGATCTTCAGCTGATGGTAGCCTGACCTCAAGTCTATCTTAGAGAATACCCTCGCTCCCTGGAGCTGGTCAAATAAATCGTCAATTCTCGGCAATGGATACTTATTCTTTATTGTCACTTTGTTTAATTGCCGGTAATCAATACACATCCGCATCGAGCCATCTTTCTTCTTTACAAATAATACAGGTGCTCCCCAGGGGAAAACACTGGGCCTGATAAAGCCCTTCTCAAGAAGGTCCTGCAACCGATCTTTCAACTCTTTTAGCTCCGGCGGGGCCATACGACAGGGGGGAATAGAGATGGGCTGAGTGCCCGGTGCCAAATCAATACAGAAATCAATATCTCTGTCGGGTGGCATGCCCGGCAGGTCTGAAGGAAAAACCTCCGGAAACTCCCGTGTAATAGGGACCGACTCAATGGAAGGAACTTCTGCGCTGGAATCACGAACATAAGCCAGATAAGCTAGACACCCCTTCTCGACCATGCGTCGAGCCTTAACATAAGAAATAACAGTGCGAACGGAGTGGCTCGAGGTACCTTTCCACTCTAGTCGGGGTGATTCTGGCAAGGCTAAGGTCACAGTCTTAGCATGGAAATCAAGAATAGCATGGTATGGGGACAACCAGTCCATCCCCAATATGACATCAAAATCCACCATATCCAAAAGCAACAGATCAACACGGGTCTCAAGACCCCCAAATATAACTATGCACGAACGATGCACTCGGTCGACTACAATGGAGTCACCCACTGGTGTAGCCACATAAACTGGAATATCCAGAGCATAGCTGGGCACGGCCAAATACGGTGCAAAGTAGGAAGACACATAGGAATATGTAGATCCAGGGTCAAATAATACTGAAGCACCTCTGCCACACACAAGAATAGTACCTGTAATCACGGCATCTGATGCCTCTGCCTCTGGCCTGGCTGGTAAAGCATAGAATCGGGGATCTGCACCTCCCCTCTGAGCTGCGTCTCTAGGACGACCATCAACTGGCTGACCTCTACCTCTCGCGGATGGTCTCCACCTCTACGGTCTCGACCTCCACCTCTATAATCTCTACCCCCGCCTCTGGCTAGATGGGCAGGCTGAGGGTCGGCTGGGGCCTGAATCATCGGACAAGGACCTCGCTGCTGAGAGTTGCCCGCTGCTAGAGGGCAATTCCTAATAAAATGACCTGGGTCACCACAACCGTAGCAACTCTTAGACTGATAGGGCTGCTGGCCCCGACGACCCGAATGGCCTCCAAGAACACTCTGAAGAGGCTGAGCATTAATAGGAGACTGGTCTGAATAATGCCCCCGAGAACCGCGATCACCTGGTCCACCCTGTGAAGCCTGAAGGGCGGAATGAAAAGGCCTGGAGGACTGGCCTCTATCAAAGGATTCTCTGCTACCAGAGGAAGAAGCACCAAACCTACCCGAATGACGAGGCCTCTTATCCGAAGAATAACCGCCTCCTCTAGCGAGAGCCATCTCAACTCTGCGTGCTGCATTGGCTGCCTTCTGAAATGATATGTCACTCCCCACGCCCATAGCCATCTGGAGTCTAATCGGCTGATTAAGCCCATCTATAAACCTGCGGACCCTCTCCCGCTCCGTGGGAAGTATCACCACTGCATGACGAGCCAAATCGACAAATCTCATCTCATACTGTGTGACCGTCATAGAGCCTTGATGGAGGCGCTCAAACTACCTCCGCAGTACATCCCGCTGAGTAGCAGGGAGAAACTTCTCCAGAAATAGCTTCGCAAACTGATCCCATAATAAAGCTGGGGACCCTGCTGGTCGAGTCAAACAATAATCTCTCCACCAAGTCTTGGCGGATCCTGCAAGCCTGAATGTACAGAAGTCAACTCCATTTGACTCCACGATCCCCATAGTCTTGAGAATCTCACGGCAACTGAATAAGAAGTCCTGAGGATCCTCTGATGTGGCTCCGCTGAATGTAGTGGTAAATAGCTTGGAGAACCGATCAAGCCTCCATAACGAATCGAAAGTCATGGCCGCTCCATCGCCGGCATAAGCTGTGGTACCTGACTGAGTGGCCACAGCTGGCTGAACCACTGGTGCCTGAGGCTGAGGAGCTACTGGCTCCGGAGTACGAGCAATAGGAGTCTGGGCCCCTCCTCCAGCCTGAGAAGCGGCTGGTGCAACTGATAATAAACCCGCTCTGGCAATGCTGTCCATAAATCCCGCTATTCCGACCAAAGCATCCCGGAGATCCGGGGTAAATAAAGCCTCTCCTGGGACCTGAGCTGGGCCCACTGGAGCTGCTGGGACTGGAGCCTCCTCGTCAATCTCAATATGAGGCTCCACCTCTGGAGTAGCTGCCGGGGGCTGAGCTCTACCCCTACCACGGCCTCTGATACGGCCTCGGCCCCTGCCCCTCACGGGAGCTGCCTGGGGCTCGGGCTGCTGGTCAGCGGACGAAGAAGCGCGTGTCCTCACCATCTGCGAAAGGACAGAGTAGAAATTCATACAGTAATTGAGGAACAAGTCGGACGACAAGAAAGAACAAATGAGAGACTCTTTCCTAACTCAATAGACTCTGGAGGACAAGTACAGACGTCTCCGTACCTACCTCTCAAACTCAACTAAGCTTGTTCGTGAGTGGTGAGACCTATGTAACCTAGAGCTCTGATACCAACTTGTCACGACCCGGATTTTTCCCCAACATCGAGATCGTGATGGCGCCTACTCGTGGTAGCTAGGCAAGCCACTGTATTCATACTACCCTGTTTTTAACACAATTTTAATTAAATAAATGCGGAATACTTTATCGAAATAGAAATAACTAATTACACGATGAAAATCATACTGAAATCCTCTACCCAAGACGTGGAGTCACCAACTCACGAACTACTAATGATTACTACACATAAAAGTTTGAAAGAAATATAACATAATTCTGTTTGTCTCGGAACAAAGAGACTACAGCTAGTAACATAAATAAAGAGAAAGGGACTTCGGCCTGCGAACACCAGCTAGGCTACCTCGTAAGTCCCTGGATTGAAATCAGCTCCCGCTCAGTATACTACTGCTGTGGTCCAAAAGCTGCTCTGGTATCGTGATCTGTGCAAAAATCACAAAAGTGTAGTATCGACACAACCGACCCCATGTGCTGGTAAGTGCCTGGCCTAACCCTGGCAAAGTAGTGACGAGGCTAGACATGACTACCAATTCAACCTGTGCAATTCAATATATATGTATACCACGGAATAACAAGAAATAACCAGGTAATAACACAATAAGGAATATCTCAAAGAATTCAACAATTAACAACAACTAATAAATTCACAAGGAAAAACAAAGTATAATGGAAACACAAGTAATATCAAGTCAAGGAATAGCAAGCAGTTGCACGGCATCACCCTTCGTGCTTTTACTCTCATCCTCACCAAATAAGCAAATAAAGTACACGGCATCACCCTTCGTGCTTTTACTCTCATCCTCACATCCATAGTACGGCATGATCCTTCGTACATGGTTCAATAACAGGGCACGGCATGATCCTTCGTGCATAATCAAAAAAACATGGCACGGCATTAACCTTCGTGCATAAATAATAAAACAAGGCACGACATCACCCTTCGTGCATTATCACTCTTCCTCACCCAAATAACAATCACAGTTAAGGGCAAAGAAACAAACAGTAATTCATAAACCGTCCCAACAAGGGCAATCAATAATTATCTTCACAACAAGTCCCAACAAGGGAGAACCATAACAATTCATCTGTAAATATATCTCGAAATAAGCATTTTCAACGACTCACGGTCATACTAGACGCCGGTGTATGGATGCTCGTCACCACAGCCCATACACCGCACTCGATCACATAACACATAACACATAATCCTATTCCCTCAAGCTAGGATAGAACAAACACTTACCTCGAATGTTTATGAACAATTCAATCCGTGGAAATGTCTTTTTCTTCAAATTTGGCTCCACTCCAATCGTATCTATACACAATTGATTTAATATCATCAATACTACTCAACAAACTAATTCTTAAGACCAAATACAACTTTTACAACATTCTGCCCGGAATAATGAATTTCAACCCCGGGCCCACATGGTCGGAACTCGGGGTTCAGACCAAAATTCGGTTACCCATCCCCTCACGAGTTCATGTATATGATTTGTTTCAAAATCGGACCTCAATTCGAGGTCGAATTTCCCAATTTATGAAAAACCCTATATTCTAACAAAAACAAGCAATTCTACCATGAAAACCTTTGATTTCTATTGAAAAACATGTTTAATGATGTTAGGAATTGAAAGAATTAAGTAAAAAGTGACTTACAATTGTTTTGATGAAGAAGGAATCCGTGAAGAATCGCAAATGGATGTTTTTGTTTTGTAAAAAGTGAAGAAATGAACTGAAAATCGTGTTTTACAGGTCTCTGTGTTCGCATTTGCGAACATGGGTTCGCAATTGCGAACCCCGACCAATTTCTGGAGTTTGAAAAATAAGCTAAGGCTGGGAAGTTCGCATTTGCGAACTTTTGTTCGCATTTGCGAACACTGGCAGGATAGGGGAATGTTCGCATTTGCGAACTATTGTTCTCATTTGCGAACACATGCAGTATAGGGGACTGTTCGCATTTGCGAACTAATGTTCGCATTTGCGAACAAGGCTGGATATGGGAATGTTCGCATTTGCGAACTATGGTTCGCATTTGCGAACATAGGCAGGACATGGGGATGTTCGCATTTGCGAACAAGCCTGGCCATGAGGGGACTTCGCATTTGCGATCAGGGTTCGCATTTGCGAGCCCTGCCTTGATCTGCCCCTTCGCAATTGCGAGAAATGCTTCGCAATTGCGAAGCCAACAGCTGGGTCAAAAACCAGCAGTGCAAAAATTCAGAATTTAATCCAACGGCCTATCAAATCTTTACCCGAGCCCCCCGGGCTCCAAACCAAACATATACACAACCTCAAAAACACATTATGAACTTGTTCGTGCGATCACATCGCCAATATCACATCGTTTTCATCAAATCAAGCCTCAAATTCATGATTTTCATACTTTTGGTTTTCAAAACTTTCAAACTTGGAACTCAAGGTCCAAAACATCTCAAACGACATCCGAATGTCACCAAACTTTACGGAAATCACATATATAATATTTAAGACTTGTACCGGGCGTCGGAACCAAAATACGAGCCCGATACCAAGGTCAATTAATTCATTTCCTTTAGCAATTACATCAAAAACAATTTCATAGAAAAATTCATAACTTGGGCTCTAGGCCTGAGAATTCGACTCCGGACGCATGTCCAAGTCCCATATTTTCCTACGGACCTCTCGGGACCACCCAATCTCGGGTCCGGATCCGTTTACCAAAAATGTTGACCGAAGTCAACCATATCAATATTAATATCATTTTTATCCACATTTCTCATAGAATTCATATTTTCTATCACAAAATCTTTCCGGCTATATGCTCGGATTGTGCACATAAATCGAGGCAACATGGATTGAGGTTTTCAAGGCCTCAGAAGCTCGAAATGATTAATAAAATAAGCGATGACCCTTTGGGTCGTCACAGTAAATCTTCTTGATTCTCATGGATTTGATTTTCATCAGCATTATTATTATTGTTGTTATTGTTCATGTTTTACATGATGATAACAACAAGTAGAATACAATTTAAAAAGAAATAGATTATCAGATTCCCGGTAACGAAACTAATTTATTTAACCAAAAAAATGGAATTTCGGTCAAAACTAGAAATTAAGAGGTAAATCGGATTACTGATAATCAGGAGACGAATATAATAAGGAATATTTAAAGATAATAAAGCAATAAGTATGTTTGTATTCTTAGATAATCTCAATGATACTTTGTGTGTTTACAAATGCTGAGACTTCCTCCTTTTATAGTTAATGTTTCTAGGAAAAGGTATAATGTCTTTAGCATTAAAGAGGCAATTATGATCATTAAATGACATTAAATGAGACGTTATACAATCATTCTCATTCAATATTGATTTTCTAACGTATTTGGTATTTAATACTTAATGTAGACTATTTTATGCCATCAGATTCATATCTTCAATTGTCTCTGACTTGATGGCTTTGATTAAGTTAAATAGATACGAGACTCGTATCATCTCAATAGCCTCTCGTGCCTATTTTACTTTCTTATCCTCGCATCCGATATCGCTCGTTCCTCTTAACCGGTGAAATTTTTTTGACCATTCGACCAATCCACGTGTGACGCCATGTCACCTTCAATGTAAATTCAATTTTTTCCCAATACAATAATATTAAAAATTGCTTCCTGGAAAAAACT
The DNA here is from genome assembly GCA_032618575.1 of Nicotiana noctiflora. NCBI lineage: Eukaryota > Viridiplantae > Streptophyta > Magnoliopsida > Solanales > Solanaceae > Nicotiana > Nicotiana noctiflora. The sequence continues at coordinate 57,316 of JASVEL010010921.1, forward strand.
TGACTTTATAGTGAATGATTGTTATATAGGGATGATATTGTTAAAATGTCTGTGATCAAGACTTAATAATTCTTAGAAGACACGAACGCAAATAGCAGCATTAAAGAGAAAATTAAGCATGAAAACAAAACAAAGGAAGAAGTCGAAGCAATAGTAAAAGGGAGACCTTTATGGGACTTTGCAGCGCGAATCCGGATTAGTCGGGCCCCAATATGATTATTAAATACCGGGTGGAAAATAAAAAAAAATCATTAATAGTACGTACTTTTATTGTACAAATTAAAACATGTATATGAAGCTTCCGTTTAATTTATATCATTCGAACTTAATGCAAATGTATAAGAAAATTAGTAATGGTGAATTCAAGATTACATTAGCTAAGCTGATGGAGAATCTATAATTTAAGAAAGGATTCAACCAATTTTAGATCAAGAAAGTATCTTGTAGCGTTTTCGATATTGTGGATGATTCTGAGTGTTCTTCCGGGCAAAAAGAGCAGAGCTCAACAATGAAGCATACTTGTTTGAATGCTTTTGATATCATTCTCTTTCTCCTGGTTCTGATCTCTCAAGCTTGTTTGAGAAAGACAAGAGCCATACATCTGAGGATAGATTCACAACACAAAAGCCATCGTCCACTATTGTGTCGAGGCTAGAGGAAGTAGCTTCGATGGGTAATTTTAAGGTAATATTGAAATTATATCACCTATGTCATTTAAATGTTTAAACCGTTAGAGAATATACAATTTATTTATTTTCTTATATCTTTAACAAGCCCCTAATTATGCTCGTACGGGCCGTTCTAGTTCTTTTTCTATTAGCCAAGCACGTGAAATTATTCTTTATAATACATGGTGGTGAGACTCGAGCCCGAGGCCTCAACCTGATACCATACTATGTTGAAATTGTGTGATCCAGATGTCAAAATTTTTACAAAAGTGTGTTCATGAGTTTATATATATATATATATATATATATATACTTTCCCTTCACAAACAGTAAATGTTTCGGCAAAAAGTGCTTAACTGACCACGCTTGAGCGTATGTGGCTTCGCTTATGTGATTATATCATCTAAATATTTATCTGACCAGCCTTATCCTATGTGACTTCACCTCTATTATTCTCATTTGAAAGCTTAATCAGTTGAATAGAGCAAACTATATTTACTTGATTAAGTCTTCAACAGAAGAGAGACGAAATGGTAAAAATGTAATGAAGCAAAGAATGGAGAAAATGTCAACTAGCCATCGATGCAAAGATATTTGAGGTTACACCAGGCTTCCATGTTGTAAAAGTGACAAAAAAAGTCAGAAGACTGCAGAATATTTGTGATCAAGGCTTAATATAGTTTGGATATTGCAGGGCAGTGAGCAGCAGCAAGTGAAAAAACAAGAAATCAATCTTTAGAAGTAAAGAAAATATTAAAAAAACATCTGATGTAAAGTTTTTTTCTTGAGAAGGAAATTGATTCTACATTTTATCTCTTTGTTGTAGTTGTTTTTTCTCTTCTATATACATCTTATTCTTTGTTCTTTTGGAACTTTTAGGGAGCTAATATATTTCTAGTCTTATTGGGAAGTGTGGTGGATGATTTTCTATTTCATTAGAGTATTAATTTGATTACTAGATAATATATATTATGGCCACTTGTTTGTCACAAGGTAGAGGTATGATATGCGTACATACTAGCCTTCCTAGATCCATATGTATAATTACACGGTATTTGTTGTTGTTGTTATTCGGCTTTATACTCAGTATTCATTGATTTGATGCCACTAAGCGGATCAAATATGCCATTCTATATCAAAATATTTTTTCAAGTATTTAAGGGTAATCATTGAGTATTCGAAAAAAGTTGAATTTATATTAAAAATGATGTGGCATGACACGTAGATTGGTCAAATGGTCAAAGCATAACAATTGAGTTAAAGGCATGGAAGATGATAGAGACGGGAAGAGGAAGTTAAACAGACACGAGAATCAGTTTAGGCACGACACTCGTATCAATTCAAGTCATTTAAAGCCAACAGATTAAAAGGCATTAAAGATATGGATCTGAAGACAAAAAAGAGTCCAAATTCAGTATTAAATACCTGATATATTAGAAAATTGTTATTTAATAGGAATAACTGTGTAACGGCTTATTTAATGTCACTTATTTCTCAAAATTGACTCATTAAAGCTTAGGTTTCATTCCATTTCCTAGAATCAACTATAAAAGGAAGAAGTCTCATCATTTGTAAGGACACGAAAATCATTGGCATTATACTAAAATATAACATTGTTTATTGCTTTATTCTTATTCTCATAAAGCTAATTATTTTCTTGTCTCTCTGATTATCAGTAACCCAATTTTTCATCTTAAATTCTAGTTTTGATCAAAATACTATTTTTTGGTTAAACAAATTGGTTTCGTTACCGGAAATCTGATAATCTATTTCTTTGTTACATTCTACTAATTGTTATAATCATGGCAAGCAACAACAACAACACCAACAATGATGATGAAAATCAAATCCATCAGAATCAAGGGGATATACACAACGTTAACATAGTTCCTTCCCCTCAACCTTCTCCACGTCAATCTCGTGAAGGTACTCATGAACCAGTATCACATGCTAATGAACAAGAGCAATCAAAACATTTTGATGGACCAGAGGAAGCTCTACAAAGAATAATTGATGCACGGGTTAACCAATCTCTTCAAACGCTAGTTAGCCGTTTACCTGTTGCGCCGCCCATATTTTCGCCTAATAACAATACACTGGAGAATCCTCACTATGGCCTTTTTAACTCAAACGAAGGAAACCCCAGTGAACCATGAGAAGTGGATCCAGGTAACACAAATAACTCTTATTTATAAAATTTGGTACTAACTTTGCAGACACAGCTCAAAGAACAAAACGAGCGCATCAAGCTAATACCTGGTGTTCCCCCAATAATCAAAGGAGTAGATGCGGATATATACTCACAACAACCTTAGAAACCAAGTGTTGCTCCCCTTCCAATCCCTAAAAAGTTCAAAATGCTTGACATTTCAAAATATGATGGCACAACCGATCCACGTGATCATGTGACGACATTTACTACAGGAGTCAAAGGAAACGATTTAACCAAACAGGAGATTGAGTCCGTGTTGGTCAAGAAATTTGGAGAAATACTCACCAAGGGTGCACTAACCTGGTATTCTCTTTTGCCTAAAAACTCTAGAAACTTTTTTGTTGAGCTTCCAGATTCTTTCATTAAGGTGCACTCGGGAGCACAAAAGGTTGAGAAAAGAATGGAGGATATCTTTAAAATCAAACAAGGGGACACAGAGTTGCTCAGAGATTTTGTTGATAGGTTCCAACACAAACGAATGACTTTACCCCGTGTACTAGATAATTGGGCTGCAATAGCTTTTGTGATCAATTTAAATAATAAAAGTTCTGAAGCCACAAAAAGACTCAAAGACAGTTTGCGAGAATTCCCAGCAACCACATGGAATGATGTGTACAACAGGTACAGTACGAAGTTGAGAAGTGAAAAAGATACCGTGCCTCAAGTTCAACATGAAGAAAGAAACGGTTCAAGAAGATCCGAAACTAAAAAAATATCAGCTAAAAACAGGTACGATCCTTAAATGGGCACTGCAGGAAAAGATTCATGGACAAAACAAAAAAATCAACGATATGATCAAAAATCGAGAAACAGGAAATCTGGCTCTTCATCAAGATTGAGGAATGATCGAAACTGACAGGAGTCACACGATGATGATGGAATTTTAAAGGCAAGATTCGATGGATATAATTTCAATTTCACCACCTCCGAACTCGTAGATGTTTTGAGGAGTATGGAAGATAAGGTACGGTGGCCGAAGGAGATGCGATCAAATCCAAACAAGCACAATCCATATCATTGGTGCGAATTTTATAATGACCACGGGCATAAGACTTCATAATGCAGATTCTTAGAGAGTGAAGTGGACCATCTATTAAAACAAGGCTATCTCACTGAGTTATTTAGTGAGAAAGGAAAGCAATCTTACATGAAAAAATAGTCAAGAGCCACCAAAGCCCCTATCACCCAAGAGAATCGTGAAAGTTATAAGTGAGGGAGAAGATATTTATGGAATAACTTCTACAGCTTCTAATAAAGTTTTCAAAATCACAATCACGCACGGGAAACGTGTGCGCTAAACCTTAGAGGATGAAATTATCACTTTTGATGATGCTGACACAGAAGGAGTGATAACCCCCCAAAACAATGCACTGGTAATATATTTACTTGTACATGATATTAAAATAAAAAGAGTTTTGATTGTTCCAAGAAGATTTTCAAATATCATCCTATTAAGGGTGCTGCGAGAAATGCAAGCGGTGGATAAGATGATTCCAAAGGCGCATACTCTATTAGGATTCGATAATTCTAGTGTAATAACTAAAGGAGAGGTAATTTTAACAACTTTTGGAGGGGGTATTGTGAAAGATACCAAATTTCAGGTAATAGATATGGCGATGGCATATAATATAATCATGGGGAAACCATGGATTCATGATATGGACGATGTCCCGTCAAGTCTACATCAAGTTATGAAATTCCCGTCACCATGGGGAATCTGTCAGATTCATGGGGAACAACATACAACTAGGAGTATTAATATTGTAGCAGGTACGAGTACTGTAAATAACATCGAAGAAAACATAGAACAATCCTCAAATGAGCAAAGGAAGACAGATTTAGACTCTAGATCTGCTATGATTCAAAAACCTAAAGAGAATGAAAACATCAAAATATCAATTGAAGAGCTCAAGTTTGTGATACTATTTGAACAAAATGCATGAAGGATTTATGTGGTAGCCAACTTAAGCTCAGATACGCGAGGTATGTTAATTGAATTCTTAAAAACTAACGCAGATTATTTTTCTTAGCCCCATGCTGATATGACAGGAATACCACCGGTTGTGATGACTCACAAACTAAATGAAGATCCATCTTGCACGATCGTAAAATAAAAGGAAAGCAAGGAGCTTTCAAAAATCATGTGATGCAAGAGGAAGTCCAAAAGCTATTCAAAATTGGGTCAATCCGAGAGGTAAAGTATCCCGTTTGGTTGGTTAACATAATCTTCGTACCTAATAAAAATGGCAAGTGGCGGGTTTGTGTAGATCTTAACAAATCTTGCCCAAAAAAATTTAAAAAATAAAAAAATATTTCCTTCCCTTTGCCTCATATAGATCTATTAATTGATGCAACTGCAGGGCATAAGTTTTAAATTTTTTAGATACATATTCGGGGTACAACCAAATAAAAATGGACCCCAGTGATAAAGAAAAAACTTCTTTCATCACAGACAGGGGGACTTATTGTTATAAAGTAATGCCTTTTGGTCTCAAGAATGCTGGAGCAACCTATCAAAGGTTGGTTACCAAAATGCTCCAAGAACATTTTGGTTAAACTATAAAAGTATATATAGATGATATGATCGTCAAAACCCGTATCATATTTCTCATTTAATTGTTATAGTTGAAATTTTGCAAAAATTTAATATGAAACGTAACCTAGAAAAATGCGCGTTTGGAGTTGCTTCAGGAAATTTTTGGGTTTTCTTGTTTCTAACCGTGGCTTTGGGAAGATTTATTTCTGAATCTTCGGAGAAATGCTTTAAATTTTTCTATGCACTCAAAAAACAAGACCTTTTTGAATGGAACGAAGATTGTCAATAGGCTCTTAGACATTTGAAAGCTTATTTGCCAAACCCGCCGTTGTTAGCAAAACCAAAGGAGGGTGAAAAATTGCTCATCTATTTTGGTTGTATCAGAAGTTGTGGTAAGTGCTGTCTTAGTTCGAGAAGATCAAGGTAAACAATCTCATATCTATTGTGTAAGTAAATCTCCGTTAGATACTGAGACACGATATCCGCAACAAGATAAATTAGCTTTAGCTTTGATCATGGCATCTAGAAAGTTGAGACCTTATTTCCAGTCCCATCCAATTGTTGTGGCTGTTGTTTTTCCATTACGAAACACTTTGCATAAATATGAGTCATCAGGAAGCTTAGCAAAATGGGCTATACAATTAAGTGAATATAAAATCAGTTATCAACCCAGAACTGCAGTAAAATCTGAAGTGTTAACCGATTTCATAACTAATTTTAGTCAAAGAATACATTTAGAAGAGAGTTGTGAGTTTTAATGGTGCAAACCCAGTGACTTAGATTTTATTTGGTGATGGTTCATCTAATGTAAAATTTGCAGGCCTAGTGATAGTTCTTGTACTTCCTACAGGTGAAACTATTGGACAAGCTATAAAATGTCATTCTATAACTAACAACGAAGCAGAGTATGAGGCTGTAATTGCAGGTTTAGAATTGACACGAGAACTTGGAGTAACCTATATTATAATCAAGAGCGACTTTCAACTTGTCGTTAATCAAATACTGGGGACTTTTACAGCCAGGGAAACTCGAAAGAAAGAATATCTGGAAAAGGTACGGGAATTAGTAAAACAATTCCAAACTTGGAAGGTAATGCAGATCACAAGAGATTAAAATGCAGAAATGAATGCTCTATCTAATCTCGCGTTTGTAACGGATATAGCAAATGATTCAAATGTTTTAATTGTACATCTATTTCATTCCATTCTTGAACCTGACAACAATAGGGTAAATGTTAATCATTTAACATGGGATTGGAGCAACGAAATTGTTGCTTTTGCAGCATGGAACAGTACCTATTAGCAAAGAAAAGGCACACAATACGTTCAAGCAATGGAAGACTCGAAAAATAAAGAGTTACGGGTGAACCTCGATTCTCTTGAAGGGTAAAGAGAAGCGACATTAATAAAGATGTCAGCTCAAAAGCAAGTAATTGAGTGATACAACAACTGGAAAGCACGTCTCAGGTTCTTCAAAATTGGGGACTTTGTGCTTAAAAAGATTTTCTAGTCCACGAATGCTGCTAACTCTGGAAAGCTAAGTCCAACATTGGAGGGACCCTACAGAATTCGTAACATTGCAAGGAAGGGAGCATACGAGTTGGAGACAATGGATGGAATGGTCTTACCTTCACATTAAAATGTTGTCCATCTAAAGAGATATTACCTCTAAGGGAGTAGTCACAGTCAGGTATCCCCATGTTAATTTTTTCCTTTGATTTTTTAATATTTTACTAATGATTTTAGATGCTAGGCAAAAATCTTAACTCGTGCCAAATGATGAGTCACGGCTTGCACCGCAAAATGGAATATTATTAAATTCCAAGCCTAGGGTTACGTTAATATAATGGAAATAACACGGGTTAGGTAGTCTTTATCTATAATCGCATCTCTGAGTCCCGTATATTTTTCTATTTCAGGAAAAGGACCAAGCTAAGAGATACAAACAAGTGCTTGAGGCTTCATTCTTCACCGCTCAAACACTTGGGGATTGTATATTATGCACTAATGTGTGCAGATAAACAGATGCAAATATCATAAGACACCAATATCGAACATAAGTTAGTCAAAGTTTTGGCAAGATTCATCTACAAAAAGACAAGTGTTGAGACGAAGTTACAGCACTAATCATAAAATATTCATTATAATGTTGTAAACGGAGTCACATCTCAAACCCTTCCTAAATATGCAAAGATAGGGTCACGACTATACACTAAAACGGGTTATGAAGAAAAACCTTATCTATTTATTTCATATCACATCTCAAACCCTATCTATTTATTTAATTTCATATCTATTACAAGAAAAATAGTTACGAGAAAGTTATAGATGTACTGTAATACATGTAATAATTAAAAGCTTGTTCAAGTTCATAAATAAAAACTTGTCAAAGTTGGTTTATATAAAACATGTATATTCATATTTCTTTCATCGTATTATAACACCATTATGAAGTTGAGTCGTCTTCTTCATTAAGTGTCGATATATAAAAAGGGCCTTCTTTTTATAAACCTCAAGTTAATATTCCATGTGAAGAATGATAAAGCATTTTCAAAAAAAAGATGCTAAGTTATTCTATAAGTCCTAAATAAGAAAATAGGCAAGAATAAAATATAAAGAAGTACTCATAAAACTTCTTACCATAAAAGACTAAGTAAAACTTAGCCACGCAAAATATTTTTACAAATGCCCCATTAAGATAACTGGGGACTTAACCCATAAAGTCCCTTAAAATTAAAGGGGAAAACCACCAATTAACTAAAAAAACAAAGGAGTGAAGTTTTTAACTTGTCACTGAAGGGATTGGAACCTCCGAAGTTGCAATAATAATTTCATTTTCAGAAATACCAACAGGTACGGTATCAACCTCTGAAGAAGTAGCACTAGTTGGAGTATTAAGATCACTGAGGGAAGAAAAAGTCACGGGCAGACTGAGTTAGTGAAGTTTCATCCTCGGGGGCCGGAATTATAACATTTTCAACTTCAATAGAACAGTCTCCTTCATTGGAAGGTTCTTCAGCCACGAGAGTCTCATCTGATAGAGAAGGAAAGTCAAGTGGTTGTTGAGTCATCTCAATGGTCTTTAAAACTTTGGCCAATTCCGATTGTAAATTGAAGTTTTCTTGACTGGCCTCAGTTAAGGCATGACGATGGGAGTTTAGAAAGGCCCAGCTCACCTCTGAATTAAATCTCTCTTCAAGAAGTGCATAATCCGTTTCCCACGAGGAAAGATCATTCTTCAACGTTTGGTTTTCAGTCAAAGTGGAAGTAAGGGTAGCTTCATGAGAGGCACGAAAATCTTCTAAGGCACGAACCTTATCGGAGGAAGCTTGTAAATTAGCCTAAGCTTGAGACAAATTCTGCACCAGCTCTCCCGCGTATTATTATTTTTTACTCAACAATACTTTGAGTTCTCTAATCTCCTCACTTGACTTTGACAATTGTTCGGAAAAAGAACATTCTGGGCGCTCTTTATCCTTTTCCGCTTTGCTAAAAGAAGCCTTGGCTCCAGCTAGTTCAGAAGTCAGAGCTTGTTTCTGCTGCTCCAGATTACGGTTGCTCTCTTGCAAATCCTTTATCTTTTTCTGAGCATTTTTTAACCGCTCTTTCCAATTGGTTGCTTTAAGTTCGGCTTCCCTAACTATCTTCTCATCCTCAAGAACAGTTCGGTCAGATTCACGGGCCTTCTTCTCTAAAAGGGAAACTCTTCCTATCAATTTTGTACCAAGAAAGGTTAGCCTGCAAAAATAGCACATACAAGTGAGAATTAAAAAGAGAGAGCTTTTTAAAGAAGTAAAGGGAGAATACCTTCAATGTACACTAAACTATATCGTTCATCAAAATCAAATAACTATGACTGTCCATCTTCCTTTTCTCCATTTCCCCAATTAAGGGTTGAAGCATAACATCTGCTCCACCTGACTTCCTCAAAAGACTGCTATTAGCAGGAACCTCAAGTGTCACGCACCTCATGGCCTTGCTTCTGCTACTAGAACCCTCCTCTACATTACTAATAGAGGAAGGGGGATCTATAGAAGGAGGGACGGTAGAAGAGGTGAAAATAACAGGATTTGAAGGGATTGGGGCAGGTAAGGGGGCAGAAATTGGTAAAGAGATGGGAATGGACAAAGTTGCAAGTGAAACACTTGAAATAACGAGAGGAACGAAAGGGATAGAAGCGGAAGATGAAAGAGGGATTTCATATAAAACTGGACCTAATTCACCACCTTCAAAACCCTCTATAAAGAGGCGTTGAGTGGATTCAAGGGTGTCCCTTGGAGCAGTTTCTTCATCGGAGGAAATAGTAACATGCTTAGAGGTACGAGCAGGAGAGACTTCAGTTTCATCCTCAGAAACCACGCACCTTCTAGTCCTAGGGCGAGCTGTCAAATAGGTATCTTCATCTTCATCAACGTCAGAATCTTCTTCAACTATTTTCCTCTTTGCCAGCGAGGCTTCTGCCCTCTCCAAAATGGCATCTACCCAAATGCGGAAGTTAGGAACAGGTTCCATATCTCCCGTGGTACAAAAAGCAAATGAACGATAATGGGATTAGAAAAAGAGGTGAAATAACGGAAACAGATACGTTAAGAAACAAAATACTTACGTGCCAAGTTCCATATTTCAAGAAAGTGAATGTTTGATTCACCCACCAAATCAAATGTGGGAACAACAACAAAGCGTGTGTACCAGCCACGGTCATTATTATCTTCAGGGTTTATCAAAACCCTCTTACCTCTTGCACTTAAGGTAAAAACGCCGTTGCGAAATAGCTTGGGGTGATAAAGATGAATCAGATGATGGAAGGTAAAGTCGACATCAGCTTTGGTCGACATATACCTCAAACACGCCACAGTTCTCCATACAAGGGGGCCAACTTGATCCAAATAGATTTTGAAAAAATGATAAAAGTCGAGAATAGTTGGGTCGATTATAGGAATAAATCCCAAAGTGAATGGATAAGTGTAAACGCAAGAAAAGCCAGCTCTATAAGGGGTTATTCTCTGGCTGGGGTTGAGAATGACTATGTGGGGGTTATCTTTCCAATGGCAGTCTTTTCGAACAATTTGAATCAAAGGTTCAGTAATTAAAGAGGATATTTGTCAATCATCTCTAATTTAATCACTTGTTCGCGAAGGGATTCTTTGTCATGTTCAAAATTTAAATCTGATGGTACGATTTCTTCCACCAGAGGCTCTTGAAGAGGTTCAGAAGGATCTTTTCTTTTAGAAGAGGATTTATTAGAAAGGGAACCACTAGAGGAGTTACGAGAACTAGAAAGAGTAGTGGAACCAGAGGTGCCACCACGCATCGACCCAGCACCACGAAGAACACCTCATCTACCTATTCTATATCTAGCAGTAGCGTTGGGAAAACTACCATGTATTGGAACTCTTTTAGGGTTAGGATTTGAAGACCACATGGCAAGGAGATTATGGACAGAAAGAGTGAAGTGCAGATAAAATGAACGAGAGCAAAGAGCAAGAAAGTTTGGTAAAAAGCTTGTGAGGTAGAAGACAAAGGGAAAAGGGAATAAGTTTGTATGTATAAACTCGACCGTCGATAATTTAGAAGAGTAATGATGAAAAGTATATAATAAAGGCAACTATCACTTCGTAAATAGTAAAGTTATAGAAGCCTTACAAAAAGGCTACAAAATCGCAGAGCTAGTAAGGAGGTGACACGCATATGGTGCATTAAATAGAAGAGACAATTGAAGCGTCGATACTGTCATCGAATTAATTATGAAAAAAATGCCCTTTTTTAATGAGGATCCACTTCCCAAATATTTCATTGATAAATAAATGGGAAGTGGTGGGGACTATCTGTATTGAAAAAAAGTTGAATTTATATTAAAAGTGATGTGGCATGACACGTAAATTTGTCCAATGGTCAAAGCATATCAATTAAGAAAAAGGCACGGAAGATGAGAGATACGGGAAGAGGAAGTTAAAAAGGCACGAGAAGCAGTTTAGGCACAACACTCGTATCAATTCAAGTCATTTAAAGCCAACAAATTGAAAGGCATTAAAGATATGGATCCGAAGACAAAAAGGAGTCCAAATTCAGTATTAAATACCTGATTCATTAAAAAATTAGTATTAAATAGGAATGATTGCGTAACGACTTATTTAATGTCATTTATTTCTCATTAAAGCTTAGGTTTCATTCCTTTGCCTAGAATCAACTATAAAAGGAAGAAGTCTCATCATTTGTAAGGACACGAAAATCATTGGCATTATACTAAAATACAACATTGTTTATTGCTTTATTCGTATTCTCAAAAAGCTAATTATTTTTTGGTCTCTTGATTATCAGTAACCCGATTTTTCATCTTAAATTCTAATTTTGATCAAAATACTATTTTTGGTTAAACACATAGTATTATTCAAATAGTTAATTTGTATCATACTGGTTTATATCACTAACTTCCTTGGTTTCAAATTATTTGGTTTAGATTGATATTATTATATAATTATTTTCCTCTATCGGTTATGTTCCACCATTTTACAACATTAGTAATAAGAGGAAACAGTAAGCTTTATTGCCCTCAACTAGCATTTCCAAAGCTAAAAATAGATTCTTCCACAACTCAAATACTAAAACATATGCAACAAACAAGTGATTTGGATCAAGAGTTTCCAAGATCATGATCAACATGCAAGAAATGAATATTGATCTTCTGTAGCATCCCTACAACATCTTTCATATTGATCCTTCCTTCAGGAGAATCAACACAACAATCTAGTGCCACTTTCATGATGGCATCCGCAACATCAACTATTGCCTCTGGGAGAGAATAACTCACCCATTGCTTCAAGCTAAGATCCCCATTGAACATTTCATCGTTAGGCTTTCTCCTAGTAAATCTTTCTATCAACATGATTCCGTAACTATAGACATCACATTTTGTTGATACCAATCCATCCCGTGCATACTCTATGCACAAACAAATTTAAAGTGTTAACATTTATATTGGAAAAAAAGAAAAGTAAAATCATTATTAAAAGCATAAAAAAAATGTACCCGGTGCAATATAACCAAATGTTGCTAAGGTTTTAGTGTATAAATCACTCTCATCTTCACCAAGAAGTTTTGAAATACCAAAGTCTCTTAGGTGGGCTACCATATTCTCATCCAGCAAGACGTTACTAGGCTTCATATCACAGTGAATCACAGGTGATAAGCACTCATGGTGGAGATATTCCAATGCACATGCCACATATATCATTATGTTCAGTCTCTGCATGATGTCTAAGAAGTAGTTGTGTGAATACAACCACTTATCGAGGCTTCCATTGGGCATGTACTCGAGTACTAAAGCCTTAAAATCAAGGTTGGAACAACTAGTGATGACTTTTATGAGATTCCTATGGCGGAGGTTATGCAAAACTTCACATTCTGTATCAAAACTCTTGAATGCCCCTTCCAATTGAAGATTGAACACCTTAACTGCAATAGGGGTCCCACTTCTGAGTATGCGAAAACTCCCATAACCAATCAGATTATTCTCGTTAAGCGCATCAGTTGCTTGGAGCAGTTCACAATATAAAATTCTTCCTCTTCTTGTAATAAACAATGAATCGGCTTGTTGAGGAGCTCTTTTACCTCCTCTAAAACTGACTTGAGAGGTTTTTGAAAGGACCTCCAGAGGGGATTTCACCATACAACTTGTTATAAGAGACATTGAAATACTTCAGTTATTGAAGTTTCTCAAGAGACTTGGGAACAGTTCGTGATATATTATTATGAGAAAGGTCTAAGAATTCTAAACCTACCATGTGGCTCATTGACTCAGGTATCGATCCTTGTAACTTGTTGTGTCTCAAATAAAGGTTCGCCAGATTTCGCAAGCCTCCAATTTCTACAGGAATGCCACTTGAATACTGATTCATGGACAGATCCATCTTTAGATTTCCAATGTCTGGAGGTAAAGAACCATTCAGGTTGTTTGACGATAAGTCAAGAACCAATACATCTTTAAGGTTCTATAAGCTTGCTGGTATATTAGAACTCAATTTATTGGAACCCAAATGTATCTCTCTAAGGGAAGTAACATTCCCCAAACAATTAGGAAGTGATCCTGAAAGCTGATTTTGACCCAAGTAAATAGCATCCAAATGCTGCAATTTACAAAGATTATCTCCAATAATTCCCGCAAGTTTGTTGTTATTTAAAGCGAAACCCAGGCTTCTTAAGTTGCCAATTGATGTGGGAATTGATCCAACCAAGTCATTTCCAGAAATTTCAAAGTTAAATAAGCTGCTTAAGTTACCAACTTCATTTGGAATGCTCCCTTTAATTTTGCAACCATTAGCCAAAAATATTGTAAGAGATGTGGAAAGGTTACCTATGGAAGGTGGAAGCATACCATTTAGACAAAGATTTGTTAAGTCTTTGCAGTTTGTTAAGGAAGTCAAGAAGCTTAACGAGGAGTCGCTCGTTAAACGGTTTTCTGCCAAATTTAGGATCTGCAGATGAGTCAAATATTCAAGAGAGTTGGGAATCAAGCCAGTGAGTTTGTTTTGTGAAAGCTCTAGAATAGTAAGTTTTGAACAATTGGAGATTGAATAAGGAATAGTCCCGACAAGATTGGTCAAACCATGCAGAAAAAGATCTTCAATATTGGGTAACATCGAACCTAGGTTTGATGGGAGGGTTCCTGATAGATTGTTGGCTGAAAGTTCAACTATTCTCAACTTTGATATGTTGAAGATCTCCATTGAAAACTATTAGACTCAATATCAAATACCTCCAAGTCAACGAGATTGCTTATCTCTTTGGGTATTTCACCTGGAAACACATGAAGAAAGAAGGATCACTACTAATGAGTTTAACTTTGAATACGTACCAGAAAACATATTTTCCTGAAGAAATAGAATCCTCAGCTTGGATAAATTGCCAATCTCTTGTGATAAGGATCCACAGAGATTGTTCTTACATAGTGAAAGAAATTGCAATGAGGACATATTGAATATGGATATTGGGACAGATAAACAAGTTTTATCCATGCCTAACTCCACCAAATTAACAAGTTTTCCGATTTCTTGTGGAATTATCCCTGCAATTCATGTGTAATAAAAAACTTGTGGAAGTAATTAGATACAATACTATTAACATTCATAAAATAATGCAACAGGAACACACCTGTGAAATAGTTAGCTCCGAGATACAACAACTGCAAATTACGTAGTCTTCCGATTTCACTATGTATTGGTCCATCAAACTTATTATTTGATAAAGACAGTATTTGAAGTTCTGAGCAATTTCACAAGCTTAGGCATTTGACCACGAAGTTTGTTCAAAGATAAATGAAGCTCTTTGAGTAATAGAAGACCATTGCATAAGCTATTGTTTGTAAATGCAATCACTTCAATTCTTGAAATGTTGAAAACTGACAATGGTGTAGATCCTGTAAGCTGATTAAATTCTATCATCAAAATGTTCAAATTGTGAAGATTGCCTATCCGTTCTGGGATGTTTCCTTGAAGGAAATTGTGAGAGAGTACTAAAATCTCCAACGTTTGTTTCCGGTCAAGTCTAAAATCCTCATATTTTCAAGATTTCCAATCTCCTTTGGGATTTGGCCCTCTAAAGAGTTGAATCTCAAATCCAAAGTTTCGAGTTTCGAAAGATTAGAAAATGAAGAAGGGATGGATATATCCAATGAAACTATTATTCCTAAGAGTTAAAACTCGAAGTTGGTGTAAAACCCCAAACCAAGAAGGAACCTCTCCTATGAAGTTGTTGACACTTAAATTAAGGAACTTCAGTCGACGCAATCGTGCCATTTCTTGAGGCAATTTTCCATAGAAATAGTTGTTTCCCAGGTCAAGAGAAACAAGAAATGTGAGGTTTCCAAAATCATGTGGAATTCTTCCCGTAAGAGCCATATTGGAAAGATTCAATGACTTAACTCTGTGATGGCGAGAACCACAAGTAACTCCAACCCAATGACAAACAGAAGTAGTTGGAAACCAATTTTTATCAAAGAAGTGAAAAGGGTCTGAAATGATTTGGATTTCAAAGAAAGAAGAGCTAATTCATCAGTGGTAATGTTGTTATATGTCATGGCTGAAGTAGCTATAACATAGTGAAGCAACAAGAGTGTTGAGAGAAAAGAGGTGAATGCTTTCTCCATAACTGCATAAAATAGCAGGAAATGGTATGCTATTAACGATGTGGTTTGAGACTTTAAATAGCCATGAGATCTTGCTTTTTGGTCTTCATGATATTTACAATGTCTTTTTAGGAGATTTTTTCATTTAAATCTCCTTTTTAAAGAAAAAGGAAAAATTACTTTTCTTCAATCATTCGGCATATCAGTAAGGAATGAGCTATATGTACTAAAGCTATGAACATATGTTTATTATCTTCCTTTCTCCTTGTTTAGTCAAGTTTTTAGTCTCTCAATGTGCGATTTTGTTTTTTCTAAATTCGGTTGTTAATGTTGCATTAGCTTTCTTTGAACGTTCGAGTCTCGTTATGCATTACCCCTTTTAACTCATTTCACGTGGCATACTTATTTTTAGTATTTCCAAAAGAATCACATATTTTTATATTTAAAAATAGTTTAATTTAGATATTCCATTTTACTCTTAGGGTGTGTTTGGTATGAAGGAAAACATTT
Organism: Nicotiana noctiflora; assembly: GCA_032618575.1. NCBI lineage: Eukaryota > Viridiplantae > Streptophyta > Magnoliopsida > Solanales > Solanaceae > Nicotiana > Nicotiana noctiflora. The sequence continues at coordinate 73,361 of JASVEL010010921.1, forward strand.
TCTGGAAAATATTTTTCATTTTCCCATGTTTGGTTGGCTTAAATGTTTTGGAAAATATATTCCTTATTGATTTATTTTCCTCCAATTGGAGGAAAATGTTTTCCTTATCAAAAGAAGAGAAAACAATTTCCAAACATCCTTCTCAATTATCCTTTCCGGGATTTTCAAGAAACTCGTTGACAATACCAACTGCGTGAGCAATATCAGGTCTAGTACTTACCATTGCATACATCAAGCTTCCGACTGCTGAAGAATAAGGAACTCTAGCCATGTTCCCTTTCTCCTCCATTGTAGTAGGACACATCTTTTTGCTCAACTTTAGATGACTAGCAAGAGGTATGCTGACTGGCTTAGCATTCTTCATATTGAAGCGATCGAGTACACGTTCAATGTACTTCTCCTGAAATAGCCACAACGTTCTACTTGTTCTCTCTCGAACTATCTTCATCCCTAGAATTTGTTGTGTTGGACCCAAGTCCGTCATATCAAATGACTTGGACAGATCTCACTTCAACTTTGCTATCAGTCCCTTGTCTTTTCCTACAATTAACATGTCATCCGCATACAATAACAATATATTAAAATTATTCTCAGAAAATCTTTTGAAGTATACACATGGATCAGAATAGGTCTTTAGGTATGTTTGACTTTTCATGAATGAGTCAAACTTCATGTACCACTGCCTTGGTGTCTGCTTCAATCCATAAAGACTCTTATTCTTTGCACACCATGTGTTTTTTTCCAGCTACTTCAAAACCTTTTGGCTGCTTCATATAAATCTCATCTTCCAAATATCCATGAAGAAATGCAGTTCTCAAATCCAACTGCTCCACTTCAAGATCTAGGCTAGCTGCTAAGCTCAAAATTGTTCGAGTAGAAGTCATCTTCACAACAGGTGAGAGAATTACATCAAAATCAATACCTTTATTCTGTTTGAAGCCTTCAACGACCAATCGAGCTTTGTATCTGACCAGCTTGCCATTTCCATCTTTCTTGAGTTTAAAGACCCATTTGCATTTGAGTGGTCTTTTACCCTTTGGAAGTTCAACCAGCTTGTACGTGCCATTTTTCTGTAGAGATTCCATCTATTCTTGCATAGCTTTTATCCACTGCTTCTTTTCTGGATGGGACATCACCTCCTTAAGACTTTCTGGCTCCCCCTCATCACTGATGAGGCCATACTCTGTGGAAGGGTACCTTCATGATTCTATCCTTGGTCTATCTGATCTCTTCAGAGGTTGAGGTTGTTCTTCTTCCTGAGTAGGGTGCTCCATTTCCTTGACACCTTCATCAAGTTCATCCCCTTGCTCAATAACCTTACTAGGTTGCTCCCCCTGCTCGGCAACCTCGTCGGTCGTACTTTCTGCACTTGTGGGATTGTTAGAAGTAGAAGGAATAGTAAAAAGATTAGGAATTATACCATTCTTCGCTTTTTCTGACATATCAGCAGCAGTTCCAATTTCACTTTCTCTGAAGACTACATCTCTGCTTCTGATGATCTTCTTCTTTGCTGGATCCCACAATTTGTACCCAAACTCTTCATCTCCATATCCGATAAATATGCAGCACAGATTTATCATCCAACTTTGTTCTTTGTTCTTTGCTCTTTTGGTACATGTGCAAAAGCTCTGCAACCGAACACCTTCAAATGCCAGTAGGACACCTCCTTGTTGGTCCAAACTCTCTGTGGGATGTCAAACTCCAATGGAACTGATGGACTTCTATTGATCAGGTAATAGGCTGTCTGAACTACTTCACCCCAGAATGACTTAGAAAGTTTAGCCATTCTGAGCATGCTTCTCACTTTCTCCACAATGGTGCGGTTCATCCTCTCAGCTATGCCATTGTGTTGTGGGGTTCCAGGAACTGTCTTTTCATGTCTGAACCCCATGACTTGGACAATACTCTTCAAATTCCCTTGAAGTGTACTCACCTTCATTGTCACTTCGGAGACGCTTTAGCTTTCGACCAGTCTCCCTTTCTACTAGAGCATGAAATTTCTGGAAAACTTGAAACACCTGATCTTTGGTTTTCAAAATACAAACCCATAATTTTCGTGAAGCATCATTAATAAAAGTAACAAAATATTTATTACCGGCCATTGATTCAATTTTGACTGGGCCACAAACATCAGAATGTACTAAATCAAGTATATTTAATTTTATTTCAAACGATGTCTGAAATGATACTCTATGCTGCTTACCAAATAAACAGTAGTCACAAGCTTTTACCGCTGTACCTTTCGCATAAGAAATGAGTAATTTCTTGGCAAGAATCTGCAGTCCCTTCTCGCTCATATGACTCCTTCTTTTGTGCCACAAATCTGTAGAAATCCCATCTTGTGTTGCGTTAAATTCACCTAGACATATTTCTGCATTTGTCTTGTACAACGTGCCATGAGCAACTCCCTTTGCAATCACCAATGATCCTTTAGTGAGTCACCACTTTTGATTTACAAAATAGTTCTCGTATCCATCTCGGTCTAAAGCAATTCCCAAGATCAAGTTCATCCGCAAATCAGGTACATGCCGCACATCCTTTAGAACCAATGTACATCCGACATTTGTCTTGACACAAATGTCACCAATCCCCGCAATCTTTGAGTAAATTGTGTTACCCATTCTCACAGTGCCGAAATCACCTGCTACATATCTGCAATAAAGATCTCTTACCGGTGTGGCGTGGTAAGATGCCGCTGTGTCAACCACCCATTCTGACTCTGGACTTGACAGGTGCATGCATTCCTCTTCCTCATTTATAAAAAGGACAACATTATCATTGTTTTGCACCATGGCAGTTGTGTTGTCGTCATTCTTCTGGCCACTAGTTTCACCTTTGCCCTTCCTTGGATTTGGGCAATCCCTTTTGAAGTGACCTGGTTGATCACAGTTGTAGCATTTTCTGGCTATTGATTTGGATCGGTTCTTTGACTTCCCACGAGTTCCGAATCTACCATAGTTGCTTGAACTCCTTTGATAACTCATGCCTCTACCTTCTGTGATGAGAGCATGTCTTTGATTTTCAGGCTTTTTCCTCATCTTCTCACTGAGTAGAAGAGCCGATGTGACATCTTTCAACTCAATAGTAGTCTTACCGTGCAGGATAGTTGTTGCCAAATTATTGTACGAAGATGGCAACGAGTTTAATAGCAATATGGCTTTATCTTCTTCCTCGATTTTCACTCCGAGTTGGTAAGCTGTGTGATTAGTCCGTTAAATACATTTAAATGTGACAAAAATTCATACCTTCACCCATGTGTAGGGCGTATAACTGCTTATTCAGGTACAATTTATTTGTCAGCGTTTTGGACATGTAGAGGATTTCCAACCTTGTCCAAATTCCATGTGCAGTGACTTCATCAATGATGTTATTTACCACATCATCCGATAAGTGCAACCTGATTGCACTAGCAGCTCTTTCATCCAAGTCAGCCCAATCCTAAGCTTTCATGGTATCAGACTTTTTGGCATCAGCATCTAGTACCTTGTGTAATCCTTGTTGGATGAGCAGATCCCGCATCCTTCTTTGCCATGTTGAGAAACCATTATCTCCGCTGAAGTTTGCTACCTCGTACTTTACTCTGGACATTTTTTATTTTTCACCGAGTATAGTACTACCGATAGTGAATAGTATTTTAGTGAACGAGGAGAACCTGTGCTCTGATACCAGTTATTGGGAAAATAATTGTCACGACCCAAACCATAGTCGTGATGGCGCCCAACCCAATGCTAGGCAAGCCCGACCAGATTATCCCTTAAACCAGCCAGTTATTAATATCAAATTAAACTTAAACAGTAAATAATCATATCAGGTGATAACCGAAACGTAAAACATACAAAATACGGTCCCAACCATATCGTGGTGTCACGAGACCTGAGCCTCTACAGAATAGCATCCTAATACAACCAAGTCTAGGCAAATAGGAAATCAACAAGATGATAAAGAAGGAGAAAAACAAGCTCTGCGGACGCTGGCAGCTACCTCGAAATCTCCGCAAAAGTAAACAAAGATCAGCAGCTACAATGTCTCAACTGCTCTCGGGCACCTGTGGATCTGCACAGAAAGTGCAGGGGAGTGGGGTGAGTATATTTCAACTCAGTGAGTAACAATAATAAATAATAACCGAAGGTAAGAAATCCTGTGCTATCACTTAGCAGTTCTAAGACAACCCTCACAGGTACGTCATCACTGTAGTAGTACTCTAATCTCCAATCTATGTTTATCTTTACAAGATTCCACACTGAACCAACCCTCACTCGTACCCCTACGTTGTACGGCCATCTCAATATATGAAGACACATACCTCTGCCTATAATGTATAAATATTTGAGTAGATAGTGGGATATAATTAAGTATAATGATGCGGCGTGCAGCCCGCTCCAATACATATACCGCTGCGGCGCGCAGCCCGCTCCATTTAACGTCGACGGCGCTCACTGGGGGTGTATACAGACTTCGGAGGGGCTCCCTAGGCCCAAGCGCTATGGTGCTATGACGTGCAGCCAGGTCCACCATATATCACTGCGGCGTGCGGTCCGATCCAATATATATATATATATATACATATATAATTATACTGCTGCGGCGTGCAGCCCGATCCCATAATATACCAGCGCTCACTGGAATGTGTGCAGACTCAGACTCCGAAGGGGCTCCTACAGCCCAAGCGCAATAATACTGCGGCGTGCAGTCCGTCTCACATGTATATTACATGTATATTACATGTACATTACTGCGGCGTGCGGTCCGATCCAATATAGGTATCTATATACATAATACCTCATAATGGGTCCTCGACCCTATCCCAGTCAGTATATACTTGGCCTCTCAGGCCCAATATAATATATCACAGTGGGTCCTTGACCCTGTCTCACTCAATATAGACTTGGCCTTTCATGCCCAATATAACATCTCATAGTGGGTCCTTGACCCTATCTCATCTCAATCGGTATAGACTTGGCCTTTCAGGCCCACTCAGCTAGAACAGTGAATTCCACCCTAGATAATCTCTCTCAATGTACACATCTAGTACGGGCTAATATTATGCTATACAGCTAGAGCTACGGCTGAGTGTATGTTTCTAACACGATACAAGGGTCACCTAGCTCTATAGGTTCCCTAAGGCTCTACAGATCGGCACAAGGCCCCAAACATGGCTATCAGCCCAATTGCACAGTTATAAACTTATTATCAGTCATAACACACAGTATACTATTAGTCGGGAAGGACCAAGTCCGAACCCTCAATCACAATGTCACTACGCCCGTCAGAGAACGCGTGTCTCATCTCAATATAGCACTGTGAAGTGCTAGTACGGGGTTTCAAACCCTCGGTACATTGTTTACTACTACCACTCACCTCGAACCGGTAGAAGCTTCAATCCGCCTTGCGCTTGCCTCGCAAATCAATCTCCTCGGGTGCCAAATCTGCTCAAAATCATAGAGAATGCGTCAATATATGCTAATTTCACGAAATTCATTCGAAATAACCCAAATTATATCAAAACCCACAAGTTGTCAAAACTCGACTTTCGGTACGCTTATCGAAAAATCACGAAAGTCACATATTCGGAACCCTCATCTCAATACGAGTCTAAGCATATCAATTTTACCAAATTCGGACTCCATTTGCCCATTCAAAACCTTGATTTTCTAAAGTCCAAGCATAGAGCTAAATCCTCCATAAATTACCCCAAATTCCTCCATTTTCATGATATAATTGCATAATATTACCAATACTAATCATAGTTTAAGTCCATAGATGATTACCTGATGATTTCCCTTGAATTTCTCTTCAAAATCGCCCAAATCACCT
>JASVEL010010922.1:0-12461 GCA_032618575.1 Nicotiana noctiflora
CTTTTGTGGTGGTAACTCTAGCATAGCCTTAACTTTAGAGGGGTCCAACTAGATTCCTCAATGGCTGACGATGAATCCCAACAATTTTCCAGCAGGAACCCCGAATGCATATTTGTGGGGTTCAGTTTATACATTCGTAGCCTGTTAAAGCACTTCCTCAAGTCTTGTATGTGATATGTGGCTTTCTTGGATTTGATGATGACATCATCAACATATACCTCTATTTCCTTGTGTATTGTCATGGCTGTCATATAGGTGGCCCCATCTTTATTCAGACCGAACGACATCATTTTATAGTAGTATACCTCCATAGTGTAATGAAAGTTGTTTTCGTAGTGCTTCTTCAACCATCAAAATCTGATGATAACCAGCGAAGCAATCTACAAAGTATTGGAGTTCATGCTTGGCGCAATTGTCAAATAGAATTTGTATATTTGGTAATGGGAAATCATTCTTGGGACTTGCTATGTTTAAATCCCAATAGTCAACACACACCTTGACAATCCTATCTTTCTTCGAAATCGGTATGATATTGGCTAACCAGGTTGGGTACTCAACTACTTTGAGGACTTTAGCTTTGATCTATATAGTAGCTTCTTCCTAATTATTAGGCTCATGTTTTGTTTGAATTTTCTGAGTTTCTACTTCATCGGCGGACACATTAGATTGCTAGGCAACTCATGAGCCACTATGGATGTGCTCGGACCGGTCATGTCATTATATGACCATGCAAAAATATCCTCGTATTTTTTCAGGAAACAAGTGTGTTCTTTCTTCTTTGATGGTGACAGGTGAATACTTATGCGAGTTTTGATGGTTTCAGAATCTCCCAGATTGATCGTCTCGATTTCATCCAGGTTGGACTTAGATTTGTTCTCAAAATTCTCGACTTCTCTGATAACTTCCTCAGGTATTTCATCCTCCTCTTCTGAGTCACTATCCTTATGTCGCATTGTCTCATTACATGTCACAGTCGTTGGTCCATCAAGGTAAGAGATAGTGATGTTGTAGAAGAAAGATATGAAATATAACGATAATAAACATCAAATTATTTGATAAATGCTAATATCGTCTAAATGACTTCAAAACATTGTTTTCCAAAACAAAATACTGAAAGGAAGACATCTTAAGAACTAAATGCTCAAAAAAAGACTTGTTTTTTCAAATAACATTACAATGCTACCCCGAGACTCGTCTGGCCTTTGATGGCGTGGCAGTCCATTTCCTGAGAAATGCTCCACTCTATGTCCGAATGGTAAAGCCGTCTTCCTCCTCCTCCTCCTCAACTATCACATTGCAATCCATTTCCTCATCTTCTAGAAGCAGGTTCCTCAACCCAGCCAAAGCTTCCTCCTCTATAGATCCCCATATTGTATCGACCTGGTGAAATGTCTGACTCAGATGCAGCACTGGCTACTTGAGAGGGTAATATGGACCATGCCATGGTGGCGACCAATCATCATACTCCTGCCAGGTATACTAATACCATGTCCAAAGGTAGTACTGTGACATTTTGATTTTAATGGCTTAGTGATTCCTTGGAGATTCTTCCTGAGCCTTTTTGTCGGGTTCATACGCTAACCATGCCAGTATGATTTCTGTTTTGCTACTCTACCATTTATCTTTGTCAATCGCATTAACATTCCCGATACGGTGATAAGTTTCTTCATCCAGCTTTTTTCTATTCTCGACAATCGGGATAGTTTGACTGGTGTAAAGGGGATTACTTCCATCTCCACGAATGACTACCTCCTGATGGTTCCATTCGAACTTCATGGCTTGGTGTAGCGTAGAATACATAGTTGCAGCAGCATGTATCCAATGTTGTCCCAGCAAAAGATTGTACATAGCAGATATGTCTAATACTTGGAACTCAACATCGAACCAAGTCGGGCCCATATGAAAACAAAGGTTAATTTCCCCAAATGTGGCCCTTTAAGACCCATCAAATGCCTTCACATTCATACTCCTTGCTCGTTCTCATGGAAATCTTTACCCAGCCTTTTCAGGGCAGTCAACGAACATATGTTGAAGATTGAACCCCGTCTATTAAGACTGCGGTGATGAATTTTTCCTCAAACTATACTGTGATGTGTAGTGCCCTATTATTTATTAATCCTTCAGGTGGTAGTTCATCTTCGTGAAAGGTGATCTTGTGGCTCTCTAGTACTTTCCCCACCATGTTGGCCATCTCTCCACTAGTGATTTTATTAGGCACATAAACTTCATTTAACACATTCATTAGAGCACTCCTACGCACCTCAGAATTTCATAGCAGCAACATGATGGATATCTGGGCGGGAGTCTTGTTCACATGATCAACAACAAAGTATTCTCTTGCCTGCACTTTCCTACAGAGAACATCTGGACCAGTTTCAATAACGGGTTGTTCGGTAGCAGCCTTCTTGCTTATTCCTCCCAAATTCTCTAATTATAGATCCTTCCAGTTTTGGTCATCCTCTGTGTAGCTATACTCTTCTATTTTTTCTTTTCCTTTTCTCCTAGCTTTGGCAACATAATCTTAGGGTATGGAATTGGAATTGAAAGGTGGTATGGGTTGCAGGTATGATTACTTCACTATCACAGTCAAGGGTGTGGTTACTTCTACTTCAAACGGAGTAGGTGTAGTTGCAGGTATGATTACTTCAACTTCAAGTGGGACTAATCTGGCTACTTCAACTTTGGTTAGTGTCTGTATCTGTACCACCATAGGTGTAAGTGTGACTACAGGTTTAGGGTCATCACCTTCCCAAATAATCCTAATAGACCCTTCAGGGTCCCAATCTTCATCAATTTCTATTACATTTACTCCTTCACCTCTATGATCTGGGAGGGGAATATTGTGGACTTTTGGTACGGCTTCCTTTGTTTGTATGACTTTGGTATCAATTAGGGTCCGAATCTTCTCTTTCAGAGTGCTCCATTCATCAATAGTATGCCCTTTCATGCCAGAATGGTATGCACATATTTTATTTGGGTTGACCTACTGGGAGGAGTTTCGATGGAAACAACAGGAATAAGGGTAACATATCTGGCAACTTTTCAATATTTTATATAGTTGGTCAATAGGTTCAGCAATAGGGGTTTATTGTCTGAGCGGTCTGTGATCAAAATTGGGTCTGGGTTTTTGATAGTCTTGATGGGTTGGAGGTAAATGATAATAGGCCGGCTATGTGTTATAAGTGTGATAGGCGGTAGTAGGTTGAGAATATCCGGGAGCTGAAGGTTGGTATGCGGGTGAAGGTGTTTGGTATGCGAGTTTGGACCTTAGGCCACCATTACTACCCTTACTGCTTTCTTCTTTGATATACTCCCTGACTGTAATGCTTTGTACATAGCCTACAATGCCTCAAAATCAGTTACCATCCCACTTTTGACCCCTTCTTCAATACTTTACCCGAGTTTAATAATTTCATAGAATTTGTGATTTTCGATGACCATTAGCCTTTCATAGTGTTGTGGATCCTGTGCCGTGACGAAGAATTTGTTCATTTTCTCTCCCTCTAGTGCCGGCCTAACCTTTGTAGCTTCTGACCTCTATTGAGTAGCATACTCGTAGAAAGACTCCGTTGGTTTCTTCTCGATATTCTATATGTAGAAGACATCCGGTGCATTTTCTGTGTTAAACCTGAATTGGTCCATGAAGTTTGATGCCATGCTTACCCAATTGACCTATTTCTTAGGATTTTGACTTATGTACCAAGATAGGGCGTCTCCAGTGAGACTCTGCATGAACAATTTCATGCGAATCCTTTCATATTTCCCAACTCCCACGAGCTTATCACAGTATATTCTCAAATTTACCTTAGAATCACCCGTTCCGTCAAATATCTCGAACTTAGGAGGTTTCTAACCCTTCGACAGTTACACGTCTCTCTGAATGCATAGATCCTTATAATTCAAACTTTCAATTCCTTAGCCTCTTTCAACACCCTGAACTCGGCTTATGAGATTATTGAGTTCCTCTGCCATGTTCTTAATGAGTAGGTCCTTCTTTGCGCATTCTAGAGTATATGAGAGTCCCTGAGTAGAGTAGGGTAAGGTTTCCACATATATGGGATTAGTTTGGTGGGCTAGTGGTTGGAGTGTAGTGGTGATCATTAGTTGAATTTTGCGGATTAGGGATAGGTTGTGGGGTATTCTAAGGAGTATGGTAAGTGGTTTGTGGGTATTGAGTAGAAAGATGTTGATGTCGAGGAGGAGTGGGTACTGGTGGAGGATTAGGATTTTTGGGAGGTGTTGTATATTGATGGGGTACGGGAGGATTTTGTGGACATTGATTTGGTGTATTTTGTGGAGGTGATGGGTTTTGAGCATTTTGTTGGTTAATGTATGGGATATTTAGGGTAAGGGAGAGTTTTGCCAAGTTGCGGACCTACTCAAGTTCCCCGTGCAAGTCTGGTATTTTCTGTTCCAACCGTAGAACAAATTATTCTGGGCTGGAGTACTCTGACTTTCTAAAGTTTCAATATTCTCAGAATTTTCCTTCTAGATAAGACTCATATCATGCATCTTAGCTTTTCCCTTTCCTTTCGGATTACTTGGAGGAGAAGGAGAAGGAGGAGGAGGAGGAGGTGGAGGGCTTTTGGATCAGGTGTGATATACTGACGATGCCAGTATGTGTGAACCAATTCTTGGGGAATAGGAATAATCAAAATAAAGAAAAATGCAAAAATGTAAACAAGTTAGTAAGGATTCTAAAAAGTATTTGCAGTATCTAAACACGTATTGCCAGAATATAAATTTGCATTCTAATTTCGGGTTGTTCCAGGGGTTAGCCTAGCGACAAGTAGATTTGGAGTGATTTAATGCCGATAAATGCCCCATTTCATTAATGTAAATAATATAACAAACCTAGAAACGACAGTAAATAAATGAGTTACTAATGGCATTTGTGAGCACGTGATTTTTCCCTATATGAGAATTACTCCCAAAAATTCAAAATAAAAGAGTTTCGTGTTGTTTGCAATATTTTTGGATTTTATGTTATTTTTCTCCTATTGTTTACATTTGTGTGTCCATGTTTATTTGTTTAAATAAATATAAAAATACAAAAAATATATTGCATATGTATATAAAATTCAAGTTTGCAACTAAGAGTAATTAAGTTTGTTTTACGAAAATAAATAAAAATAAAAATCACAAAAATATGTATTTTAGCATATTTAGCATTTAATATCAAATTATGTGGCGTTTATTTTAGGTAAAAATTAATTAGTATTTTTCATAAGCTAATTTGATTTTGTTATATATTTCTAGAGTTTTAGTTTTAATAATTAAAAAATAAAAGACATAGAAAAAAATTGGAAAGAAAAAAAAGAGGTCACGATCTTAGGGCCATTGAAATTAAAAGAGGGAATTCAACCCAAGCCCAAACTAATTACCCAAACCAAACAGACCAACCCGCCCTGACCCGGTCCATCCGGACAATACCTAAATGACCCCAAACCTAATTTTTCTTTTCATTTGCCCCATCCCCTTCAACCCTAATGAAACGCCCCTAATCAAAGACGCCTCTCACCAGCCACCCCCCTCTTTCTCTTCTCCACCAGTCAGCCATCTCCGGCCACCCCCATCTTCAATAAGAAAATCGCAAAACCCCATCTTCGTCACTCAACCACAGAGCCGCCAACAACCCTCACGCCACCGACCATCGGCCAGCCACCAAGCAACGACAATCCTTCAGCTTCGAAACCTCCATCGACGCCCGCTCTCTTCAACAAGCGAGAAGCTCCGCCAAACTAGCTCGCCTGCCAGTTCCACCCTCACCAGCGCCTCACCTCCCTCACAGCCACCATAACTTTCTCCTCCAAATGACCCCACTGCTTCTCCTTCTCCGGTTAAAATCCGGCAACCACCAGCAACCACACCACACACGAGCCAAAACCAAGAAACAGAAGATTTGGATAGAAATTAGTTCATTTTTTCTTTCTCCAAGTTCCAATTCTGATCTGAAACATGGAGTTTTGCTGAGCGTTCGAGTTCGTGGTTGAAAGTTCTTCCGTCGAGGTCGTTGACAGTCTCGCAGAGGTTGTTTTTGCCGTTCAAGATTTGGTGACGAATTGGCCTTTTCTCCAGTTTTCTTTTTGCTTTTAATTGTATATCAGGTATGAATCTCGATCCGAAATGCTGAAATTGTCGATCCATTAGCCGCTATTTTCTTATGTTCCGAAATCTCCTTTGGGTTATTGAGACATATGTCCGTGATTTGCTCATTGACGATTTCAATTTGTGCTAATTGTATACTGCTCCTATTTTGTTAAAGTAAGTTGATTCACATTCCGCCATACGTTAGCGAGGTTTTTTTTACAGAGTTTATTGTTATTGTTCTTTATACAAATTGCCTCTGTTCAGATTGTGACTCAATCTATGCTTGGTTCTATTGTTATTGAGAAAGTGTTTATAGTATTTTTGATAGAATTAAAACAAAGGCTTCAGGTGAGTTTGTTTTATGGAATTAATTGGGATGTTTGGTTTGGATAGTCATGGGAATACACAGTTTAGAAGAATTCAAATAATTCGAGTCCCGAATTCAACTTTGACGAGTATGTTCTGTTCCTTCCGATTTTGTTTTAAGTTTATTCTTTTTTCTTTTCTGTTAGTCTCGTTCAGTTAATGCATCTTTTACCCCTTTTCTTTAGGATCAAATGTTTTGCATTTTACTCAGGATTCTGGTTTCTCCTTTGTTTTATTTTTCATGTTAGGTGGTGTCAATGGCTTTTATACAAACTGTGATTACTTCAGTAGTTACGTGCTGTTAATATTGTTTCAAATTGTCTTTGGTTCTTATCTCCCCATTGTCTACCATTTTTTGCATATGAAGTAGTTGTTTTCGTTCAATATGTTTGTAGTGTTCATTTGTTCATGTTTAAATTTAATCTAGAAGTCTGTTATTTTAATCACTGAATCCTCCTTCTTGTTTCTGATTCATTGGTTTTTCATTTTTGATGCTATTTGATTTGATCTGAGCTCTATCTTAAGTTGTTGGTTGAGCTTGATTAGGTGAATGGGTTATAGCTGATAGGTTTGAATTGGAAGGGGTTGGGGAGTATTTTCAGTATTCTGAAGGGTCATTTTGTGGAATTTGATTAGCAATAATTGATGGCTACTAATAAGTTTAAGGGGTAATCAACAAAAGTAGATAATTAATTTAGAGGGTTGCTAGTTGGATAGGAGGTACCTTAGCTCTTTTAAAATAATAAAAGGCACTAGTTTAGTGGAAGTTGATTAAAAATTTGAGAAGATAAGCTGTTAGTGGGAATGACATCAAGCTAGTGGTTAATAAAAGAATGAAAAAGCTAAAAGGGGATGCACATGGGAAGAAAAGTATTTTTGAATAAAAAAAAGTAAACTTGGTCTTTAAATAGAAGACATTGAATTAAGAGAGGGGGGACAATCTGAAAGAGACAAAAGCCTTGAACATTTTAAAAATAGGAAAGAATACGGAGAGCATTTTTGTGTGAAAATATGCATTAATACAGTCTGACATACATAGACAGAAATTCAATTTTGCTGTTTCATTAGAGTTTCAATGATCTTTGAACTCTTTTCACATTTTTGAAGAAATTTGTGATTGGTTTGAAAGTGAAATGATTTGAGTTTTTTTTTAGAAAGGGTTTTGGTTCAAAGTTTGTTCAAGTTATCGTTTCATTGACATTTCCCATCTCTCGGATCGCTACACCTCATTTTTGGGTTTGAAGTTGCCATTACTGGGGATTTCTTGCTGTTGATCCCGATTGTTGTATTGCTGCTGATTAATCTTTCTTTTTCTGCTATTTTCATCATCCAGGTACTTGTCGTAAAACTCAGTACTATGTGGATCTCTTGCTAAAAAATGAAATGAAGTTGAGGTTGAACCTCTCTCGTTGGTTTGCGAAGTCAGTAGGATTTAGCATATTATAGGTAATTTGGTAATTTGATAGTTCGGTTATAGACTATATTAATTTTGGACTGTTCAAGTTCCTAGACTACTGATTTCTTTTTGATGAGTTTATGAACTTCATAATTGGCAACATTAGTTTGGCCAGAATTTTGCTTTTCTTTGTTCGTTGTTTCAAATAACACAATGCATCAATAAAGGTTCAGTTCTAAATTTTGTTTTGGTTTTTTTTATGTCCAGATTCGTTCTTCTTGATATTATTAATGGATTTTTTTGTCTCCTTACTTTTCATTCCGAATCGGAAACACAGTGCAACTACCTATTTCCTTTTTTTTTGTTTGTTAAATTTAACTTGATCTTTGTTTGATACATCACATAATTGTAGCAATCGTTTATTTTGACAATATGCTCAACTTCATTAATTTGGTAACTTAATACAAAGCTTTGCCTTAGGATATTTTTTTTTAAAAAAAGGACAAAAGTCTTATTTCTATAATCTCGATATTCTCACTGCACTAGCAAGATCTTGAGTTTATTTTTATATGTATTTTGAGTTCCTTAGACAATTTCTTCTTTTAGTTGATACTTGGTGCTTTAGTCTTCTTTGGTTGGATTGATAATATGTTGCATATGGGTAGAAAATTGGTAGGTCGTGTGTTTGCTTAGAAATGAGTTTGGATATTTACAATGAATTTGGTCAGGCTTAATTTTAGATATGGATTTTTAAGGTTAATGAGCCATCGTAATTATGGGTACAATTCCCGTAACATAGTCATGATGCCTAATTCCCAAATCCGGGGGTGCATATCATGTAACCCGACTATAACGACTTTGAATAATAAAATCATTTAGAAAGCGAGGTGTGCCATTAGTTGAATTTTCCATATCCTCGCATAGTAGAAAATTGTAGCTGCCTTAGGTTTGCCTTTAAATAATAAATGGGACGAGCTTCGCCCAATAATACGCAAATTGCGGGGCCCTCACCATGCCAATCAAAATCCCAAAAACACATGACCCTCGCATTAGACTCATAATTTCGATCTAACAAATCGATAAATACTCATAGTTTTGTTTTATGCTCGATTTAGACTAGTATTGTGACTATGTATACGTTCGCGTAACATAATTGCAAATTTAATTTTTAAAAGACTTGAAGGATGCGTTTGCGCAACTTAAACCAAACTTTCTTAATAAGCCAACGAAAGCTTTATTAATTGTGGACAAGTTTGCGTTCTTTGTCTTTGATTAATCGAAACTTTGTTTTATTTGGAAAGTAACCTCAAATAAATGATTCACGAACATTCATTGTTTGCTTTAGGACTGATTAAGATTAGTATTACGATTATATATATGTTCGCGTAATATAATTGTAAATTTAATTTTAAAAATCAATTTGGAATAAGCGTTCGCGTAATTTCGATCAAACTTTTCTTAATAATAAAATAGGTTGCGGGTTATTAATTAATATTAGTTTACATAGCTTGAGGGGCGCCACTCACCATTAAATCGCATATGGCCTTTGTATTAATTTCTTATGGATTAGATATAAATGACAAATAGTTCATAGAATATCCTTTAGGGCCTTTTAAAAATTTAAGTATCATTATGTAAACGTTCGCGTAACATAATTACATTCGATAAAATTGGAGTATGCGTTAGTGTAAATTTGACTACGCTATTTCTTAATAAATAAATTAAAAAATGATATTAACTGTAGACACTTTCGCGTGGCATAATTTGACGCGTCAAAAAGGATGAATATACGTTCACGTAATTAATTTCTTTAAATGCGGGTAATTCAAGTAATCAAAAGCGGTAAAAAGATAAATGCACATAGGTTCTAAAATCAGATGATTAAGCCAAATACGACAGTTGAGCGACCGTGCTAGAACCACGGAACTCGGGAATGCCTAACACCTTCTCCTGGGTTAACAGAATTCCTTATCCGGATTTCTGGTTCGCGGAATGTTAAATAGAGTCAAACCTTTCCTTGATTCGGGATTCAAACCGATGACTTGGGACACCATAAATCTCCCAAGTGGCGACTCTGAATCTCTTAATAAATGAATCCCGTTTTGATTGTCCTTTAATTGGAAAACTCCCTTTACACCATCGCGCCCTCGCGGGTAAGCGATGAAAAAAGGAGGTGTGAGAGCTCTGGCGACTCTGCTAGGGAAAATTAACCCAAAACCACTGGTTCAGGGTTAGAAATTGGAGCTTAGAATAATTGTTGTATTTGGCTTTGTTTATTATCAGGTATTTTTATATGATAAATGCTTAATGTGCAAAATGATGATTTTTACCACTTTGATATTATTTGAACTGTATATATAAACTGTGCCGAAACCCTACTTCCTTCTGAGTCTTCTAAAAATGGTGCATATGTTCGCATAGCCCGCTTTTCAAAAATTATTCCAAATAAGTGAGTGCTGGGCAAGTGACAAGGCCGGGCAGACTTTAGTGCTCCCGTTACGTCGCCCCCTCCACAGCCCAGTTGTCCACTTGGGTAAGCCAAGTCTAGAACAACAAACCCAGGTTTTTAAACCTAGAATAACAAAGCCTCATGCTGAATCCCTAGTAGGAACGTTTGTTTGCATCACGTCGCATTTGACTCAGGGGACTCAACACAGAGGTTGGGTCCGTCTAGGACAGGTGACCTGAAATGAAAAGACCATCCTACTGCATCCTGTTTGTTTTACGCTTTTATTTGCTTCAGACTTGCATGCTGACCATTTTTATTAATATTGAGGAAAATGAAAAAAAAATCCAAAATAGTTTATTCTTTTTTTACTTAAAAAGAAAAAAAAACATTTTTTTTTAAAAGGGTGTCATATAATAAAATTAAATATATATATATATATATATATATATATATATATATATATATATATATATATATATAATAAAAATAGTAAAAACATATAAAAGGAGAGGCAAAAGCATATTATTAAACCGAACTACGCTGGTTTGATTCTCACATGGTGTGAGATACGTATGCAACCTTTATCGGGTCCAACCTCCCCTTTTTTTTGAAAAAATAGAAAAAAAAATGTCGAAGTTAATATTCGTCGTAAATAAGTTGAGTGATGTTGTTTTCAAAAATAGCCGAATGTACCCGAAAGGGACGCCGGAAGGCTGACTTTGCATAAACGGCCACTTTTGGGTCATTTTGTAGAATTTTTGGTCGATTTACCCTCACAGCCTTATAATCTTCGTCCCCGAGGTGCTGAAATGTCGTTTTTGCAATATCGGGTCTTTTGTTTTAATTCAAAAAATAAAAATAAAAAAATATCAAAATTTAAATGTTTGTCATAAATAAGCCAGGCGATGCCGCTTTTGCCAAAAATAGTCGAATGTTCCTGAGAGGGACACCGAAAGGCTGACTTTGCATAAACGGCCACTTTTGGTCATTTTTAGGTTTTTTGGTCAATTAGCTAAACACAACATTAAAATCTTCGTCCCCGAGGTGCTGAAAGGTCGTGTTTGCAAAACCATGTCTTTTATTTTAATTTGAAAAAAAAAAGAATCAGTGACAAGTAAATGCTTGAATTTTTGGTCAAAATAATCCAAGCTAGTTTCTGCGGTGTTTTAAACCGCTCTTGCCGAGATAGACTTATAGCATCTTTCAGTTGTCGAAAGCCTGTCTTCGTAAAAGAATGGACAAGTTTTTAAAGAAATCCTTCCCGGTCTCAAAATTCATATGGAGTTGAGAAGGAGCCACGTTTGCAAAAATAGCCATTTGGTTGAAACTGGCAAACAGGGAAGGAATCTGCTAGTTTTTTTTCTTAATTTATATTTCTTTTGATTAGATCATATGGTGTTTGATTTTCAAGTCTGTATGTCACGACCCCAAATCCGGTCGTGATGGCGCCCAGCACAATGCTAAGCCAGCCTGACCAATCCATATCAACCACGGAGCTAGAAGCTCTCTTTAACCCATTTAAGCAAATTAATTCAAGAAATAACAACGATATATGTAACGAAAACGGGGAACCAAGTCCCATAATACATCAACTCCCATAGACCAAGGGTCAAGAGTCATGAGCCTCTACTGAACATGAGTGTGTAAAGGTTTACAAAATACCAAGTGCGGAAAGAAATGCCAATACAAAATCAAAAGACAGTGGAAAGGAATATCGGGTCCTGCGGACTCTGCAGCTACCTCGTATATCCCACAGATGTCGCCTCGCACAGCTACTGGATCACTGCTGAGAGGTACCTGGATCTGCACACAAGGTTCAGGGAGTAAAATGAGTACTGCCAGACTCAGTGGTAATAAACAAGGGTAAGACAGCGCAGATAAGAAATCCGCAATAAAGCACTATGTAAAACTATAATCGGCTACCCTGTCATAGAATCAATATTCACTGTACCTGTGCCAACAATTACCAATAAATAGCATAACAGCTAGCAGATGTAGCTAAATGCAATGCAATGCATGATATGACCGCTACGGCGTGTAGCCCGACTCCAATTTTGGGTACCCGTGCTCACCGTGGGGGTTCAGACTCCGGAGGGGCTCCTACAGCCCAAGCACATCTCATAGAGATATTCTTGCGGCGCGCAGTCCGATCCAACATAT